>SNQJ01S0017247.1:105457-142882 GCA_010110895.2 Picea sitchensis
GTGCAATTAATACATCCTATGCACTTAGGAATGAAATCGTGTATTTCCTTTTAGAAACCTCATCTCGATTGGAATAGGAATAAACTGAAATATGAATAACATTGTTCACAACAGGAAGAATATTTCTTAAAATGAAAAAAATAAATAAATTAAAAACAACATTTAAATTAAAATAGATAATATCAATGGTGTTATTAGCAGCATAATTTTATATATAAAAAAAAATTGTTAAAATTAAAAAAACAATATCATCACAATTGGACTGGACGTTTTTACATAATAGAAATCATAGTACCTGAGCTCAAATTTAGCACTGTATATGTTATACCTGGTTCCATTTCTTATATCTATGGGGAACCCGACTGGTTTTAGGTCGCATTTATATATAAATTATGTGAATAGGGTTGTGGTTTAACTGTGGATGCACTGTCATGTCACCCACAGGTATTCAATTTCGATGGAGGTACAAAACAGGATTTGCAGGCAGGTGAAAGTACTGGGTGATCAAGAAGATGTTCTTCTCATTAAATGCATCCAATTTCTCGTGTTTCAGGTCTCAGGTAACAATTCTACTCAAAATACAATTCTACGTTTTACTGTCATATAATAATTATCACTTCAAGTATGCAGGTTTGAAACTAAGTGCAAAGAGCTGTAGATTTCGTTGTAGATCTCAGATGGAACTAACCACACCTTAAATTTTTTATGATCCTAAGGTTTGATAAATCCCAGGGTTAATAATATTTCTGTATATGTCAATCCACCTAACTTAAGGTCCCAGGGTTGATAATATTTATGTATATGCCAACCCACCTAAACTGAAAAATAAGAACATTTCATCTTGACAAAAAGATGAAACAGAGGGAACTAACACACCTCAAAAGTTTTGTCATCCTAGGGTTTGAAACATAATCATCAAGCAAAGATGTAAGAACATAAAAATATTTCATCAAGGCAAAAGGATGTAAGAACATAATCACTCACCTGGAGAAATTCCTATGCATCTGGTGTCTCTTTGCATGCGCACTGTCTTTATTAACCAGTGATTTGGCATTCTCTTCTCCATCTGCATTCACATTATTATCACATTATTACCTGCACCTGCTCTTCTTTCTCACCAGAATCTCCTTTGATCTCTGCACAGATGGCATTTCTGATTAACCCCAACAAACAAAACCAAACCAAAATAAAAACAAACCAAAAAGGAAAAAAATTGAAAGAAACCCAAAACACAAATCCAGAAGAAAAAAATTGGAAAACAAAACACACAGAAAGCAAAGCAAAATATGCAAAGCCATGCTGAACTCAAATAAAATACCAATAAAACATTCTCTATTCTCTTCACTACGTTCTTCTCCCTTCCCTTCTCTGCACTGCGTTCTTCTCCCTTTCCTCTTTGCCCTTCCAACCCCAAAATAATTCTGCTCCGTCGCATTCTCCCTTCTTCCAACCCAAAATATTATAGATTTACTCTGTGGCAGTCTCTCTTTCTCCTCTCCAACATTAAACCCTAATTCTTTTCACCTTCCAAGCCAACGAAACATCCTCCTCTGCGTCTTCCACAATCCTCAAAACAACAATGACATCGGATTTCAAATATATATCTCCATTAATTTCTCAATTCCATAACGGTTTCTTGCCAAAAGTCTGCTTTAGTCTGCACACTCCCCTTGACAAAAGCCTGCTTTATTCTGCACGCTCCCAACTCTGCTTTAGTCTGCACGCTCCCCAATACGATTTCAAAACCCTGCTTTAGTCTGCACACTCCCCGATTTCAAATTTAAATTTTTCTATGGAATTTCCATTCCACTATGGGCGTATGTATTTTTTAATTTTCATTCCACATCGGAGTATGATGAACATTCATTCCACGTCTGGCATATAATCAACTTCTATATTTTTTTGAATTTTGAAGTTTTTTGAATTTTCATTCCATGATCGGATTAGCTTTTATGTTTTTTTAATCCAGGGTTATAAGTTTAGTTTTGAAAATTTTAAGATATTAGTAAATTTAGTTTTTTTTTTTTTNCTAATCACTTTTTTCGGTCATATCATTTTGTTTGATATCCTTTAAATTTAGTATTTTTTTTTTATTTTTTTTTTTCCAATTTTAATCACTTTTTTCGATCATATCATTTTATTTGATATCCTTTGAAATATTCTCATTATTTGTATAATTTATTCTTTTATTTTTTAATGTTGCATAGTTAATTATTTTATTATTGGATTGAAATAAAGAGGAATTTGCAGTTTTATTATTATACAATTTTCATATATAAATGTCATATCTGTGAGGGTGGTGTAGTTGGTTATGATGTTAGTCTTGCATTATCTCCATCACATGAGGTTAAATTGTTATAGTGGTGGACAATAATTCTATTACCAATTAGGTCACTTAATGGAAGGTTGTTAGTCTCTGTGTTTATCTAGAGGAGGGCCTAAGGATTTCCAATGTGCTTCTTGTGAGCCTGCTATTGAGGTTCTATAGTATAGGTTGAGGTTTGATAAATATTGAATGGGTGGAACTAATGTGCAGAAGTGGACCATTGCAACTTTGTGCTCTAGCCACCTTGAGCTCATATGTGTTTTGTTCATCCTTGTTCTTAAAAAAAGAAAAATGTAAGAAAACATTAGTCTCACACACTAAGGTCCCCAATTCGAACGTGGGCCCATGCACACATAAATATTTTTTCATGTTTGTTTGGCTACATCACAAATCATTGCAAATTTGATAGTAACCATACCTTTTACATTGAAAAAATTGTCATAATCAATAATGGGTTTTGATGTTTTCCATTCTCGGTGCACAAATTTGTTATCTTTTGAATAAAACTATACTTACCCATCAACGACAAGTAGTTTTGACATGGCCTTCTTCTTTATTGGAAGAGATCTAGAGAAAATGGAATCGCTTATGCTATGTTTTCCTAACTTAAAAATATGCAATGGAGGTGAGCTTATCTTTTGAAGAATAATTTAATATTTTAAACCGGTTTCTATTCACTTAAGATTTAATATGCTTTGCACTTTGAAAGAAAAACTTCAACAAAAAATATTACTTTGACAAGTGGGTAGGACTCATATCTACATTTTAACATACTTGCATTTTATCCTTTGTTAATAACTACAATGTTGGGGGCAATATTATAGTAAGGAAGCATAAGAAATGTGAATGCCAAACCTAACCTTCCAACAACAACAATCATGGAAAGATGAGAAACAATCAATGATAATGAACATGTTTCAACATTAAAATCCTTGAAGGTGATCATCGTTTACATATAACCATATTCATTGGCTTGAAAAATGAAAATTTGTATTAGAAACATCGAAGGGCAATGAACACATTTTAACACTAAAATCGTTGGAGGTGATCATCATTTATAGGAAATCTCTTTCAACTAGCTTGAAATGAAAATTTGTGTGATAAAAGATTTGTGATGTTGCAATTCAATGATAGATTATGAACGTTCGCATTAAGTTAGATTTATAGTAAAATATTCGTTTTAAGTTTAAAGCAGTTTGAAAGCTCTTTAAAAAAAAATCCAGCTCTAAATTTGATGGGATGTCATTTCACTTTCAGAGTTTAGTCAATGGGGAATGTATGGATGAGACTAGATTCCTTTGCCTGAGTCAATCAAGTAGGTTTAATCCATACTTGTCTTAAAAAAAACTAAATTCTAATAATAAAGGGAGTCTATGGACTCAACCACTTCTTTAGATTCAACATTTATAAAAGGGAATCAAGTCTCAATTTCAAGACTGTAAAAAATATGATTGTTATTTTTTCCTTGAGTTTGTGAAACTAAGCCATATCTTGCTAACATGGCATGTAATTTTATTGATTTCTTAAAAGGTTTTTATATTATTTGAGTATGATTTCTTTGTTTTCTTTCTTTTATTTTTTATTTTTTAAAATCTTAAAGGTCAAGGGTTATGGTTTCGGTGGGGAACTGATGGCCGCTAGGATTTGGTCTACCAATTTGACAATGGAGGTGAGAAGAAGAGATAGTTTGTTTACAACCTATTCTCTTTTCATATTGAGGGTTTTAGTTTTGTCTTTCCCCTCATCATCTTGGTAGCAGGGGAGGGGGGGTTACCATATTGCATAGTCTTATCAACCCCTTCTTCTTGTCACATCCAGGTGAGTGATCTTTCTAGTGGGAAATCATGGCCTCGACACTGGATTTTATCAATGAAAAGGGGGCTTGTCAAATTAGTATCCATAATCCCTCATAGTAGGCATTAGGAGGTAGGAAAGTTTTCAGGCGTGAGCCTTTGATTTCTCATACATCAGTTTGTGAGATGATGAAGACATAAGTTCCTCTAAGGTAGTCAGTGAGGAGGCTAAAAAATGATGTTAGAGTAGGGGTCTAGTCCATCCCATAAGTGGTGATATTGGGGTAAAGGGTGAGAAGTCAAGGGGGTCCCCTCAACCAATTGAAGCTATGAATAATGTGGAGGTGATGGACTCAGTTTTACCAGATGTTACACAGGAAGGAAGTGACTTAAGGAGTATTTATCATTCATGTGTGTTGGAGCTTTCTTCAATAGAAACCTTAAAGCGAGAGCACTCTCAAGTGAGTGAGGTGGTGTTGTCTACAAGATGGAAGTGAAATCATGTGTCAAGAAAAAAGAGGATGGGGTAAGACTAGTAGTAGGACAAGATGTCGTCATCGAGTAGGTGTAGCCATATTATTCAATGGCATTGGTCATAAACTTTCAGGGAAGGTTTATCTCAAAGAATTAAAAGGGTATGTGGGTGAGGAAAGTATAGAAGCAATAGTTAGGTTATGCTTTGTTTTTTCTTCTTTTGGTAGGGAGTGGCTTCCTTTCATTTTCCAATTGGCAAAGGATAGAGATAACATAATGGCCAAGAAATGGTATTGGAATATTTCTATCATATCACTCAAAAGATAGAGTCCTTTATTTGATTCCATGAAGGTAGGAGCAGACATCCAACCATTACAAGTAAAACTCCATTTGCTCCTACTTGAATTATGGTCTATAAGGTATTTAAGTATAATTGGGAACAAGTTGAGTAGAATGCTTAATATTGATCAGAAAACAAGGTCTTTAGATAGGACATCGATGTCGAAGATATGTATTGAAATGAAATCAGGTGATGGTCTTCTGAATGGAATTGATATTCAAATAAAGAATCATTCATGTTAGCAAGAGATTAGTTATGTGGAGATTATTTTTTGTTGTTCCATATGTCAATTGTATGTTCAGGTCAGATGCATCTACCCAAAAATGGACCCGCTTGATGATGAGGAGGTGGTTGTTGAGAATATGGAGGAAGATGATATAAAGGTCAAGCAATGAAAGGTATCTTCAGATAATCCTCCCAAATTATTAGTGTTGAAAGATAAGAAAAATTATGATGAACCCTCCTTAGACATTTTGGAAAATGTCATTAATGATATTACGAGAGCTAAAGGTATGTCCCCTAGTCCAAAAAAAGGTTATTAAGGGAGGGTTTCTCTATTGATATAGGTACTATAGAAGAGGATATTGTAGGTTCATATTCCCCTGTTTAGAAGATGCCTTTAACTTTTGTGGAGTCATAAATATGAAGGGGTCTCAAAATAAAAAGAAGAAGCCCATTATAGAAACCTCCCCTTTGGTGGATATATAATTAGTGGATGACTTATAGGAATCAAATGAAGTGGATGCTTTTATCTCTTGTCAAAACATTCCTGTTAAAAAATTCTCAAAAGGTAAAGAAGTAGAGAAAGGTTCTTCTCCCAATGGGAAGCTATCATCCTTGAAGGCAAATATGGGTGAGGGAAAGGGAAGAAAAATATCCATAAGAATAAATCTATGGATTCTACTGATAATGTTAGTGCTTTGTATTCTTCTGATGAATAATTCATCCCTTTTGAATGGAGAAAATATATCCTTAGATCAACCAAGAAGAAGGATGTTTTGTTGGATGGGGGTGTGTGGAAGGTGATCTAGGTATGGATATCTAGGTGGCCAAGCATGTCTCGATAGGAAATCCTTCTTATCCCTAGCTATGCATCAAGCATATAGAGAAATTTTATCAAATAAGTATATGGAAATTCATTGGACCCTTAGAGCGAGCAAATCCCCCTCTAAGGTTTAAAATTTTTTTCTCTCATATAATAATATAGGCTTGGGGAGTGCCTTCGAAAGAAACTTCTTAAAAGTAATAGTTAATGCAAGTAATTGAGAGGTATTAATGATTCTATAATCTATTATGGAGGCCAATAAGGTTAAGGATCTTTTACAAGTTACCCTTCTCAGGTGGATTTTTGAGGCTATCAATGAAAATGGTAAATTACGGGGTTTGGTGGTGGGTTGGTTCAAGTCCCTCCATCTAAGGAACGTATCTTTTCCTCATAATGTCATTTTTTTTAATTGTTTTCTGGGGTTCTAATTACAATTCTAAATGTTATTAATCTTTATGGCCCTTATATGGATGACAAAGGATTTTGGGATTCTTTATTTGTAACTTATATAGAAGGAAAGGAAAACGTAATTGTGGGTGGTGACATGAACTTTATTTTGAGAATTAGTGAATTATGGGGGAAGGATGGAAAAATGTACCCACTGGCTCCTTCTTCAAAAAATTGAGATTGTGTGATATCAAGCCTTTGCAATTATGTTCAACATGGAGAAATAATAGTACAGGGGTGGTGTTATTCCCAAAAGGCTTGATAGATTTCTTGTGCTAGTGGTTGATAATGTGGGAATCCTAGAATCTTGTGTTTGTGAAGGAGGACATTTTTACCATGTTCCTATCTTTTTACAATTTGGGGAGCTATCTCCAAAGCCACCTATCCCTTTCAAATTCAACTTTTTTTGTCTTAGTAACCCTGAATTTAGGGAAATGCGTTATAGTGAATGGAAGCATGTTAATATTCTAAGGGAAGATTTTTTTATGTTTGAATTCAGTGATAATCTCAAGACAATAAAAAATAAAACTATGGAATGGGAAAAAGCAAATTACAGTGACTCTCAACAATAGATTTGGAGAAATATATAGAACATATCTTTAAATAAAATTTGAATGGTATTTTTAATGAGGTGGAATTGGAAAAATTGAAGGTGAAGCAACCAAAATGGATTTGTTGGACTTGGAAGAAGCTAAATGGCACCAAAAGACTTGAGTGGCATTGATTGCTCAAGGGGGTGAAAATACAATATGTTTCCATAACTATGTCAAAATGAGTAAAAACCTCAACACTATTTGGAACATCAAGGATAGTTAAGGGGCCCATGTTGATAATTTTAAGGATATTTATGAATTTGGAACCAATCATTTTGGAAATATTTTCAAGGGGCCTCTAAGAGAAAACATTGTTGAGGTCGTTAAAATGGATACTTTTTTCCCCAATTTTTTGATTCGGGTTTAGAATAGAGAGTTAATGAAAATAGTCTCTTTAAATAAGTTACAATTCATCATAGAATCCTTCCAAAAAAATAAGAGTATAGGAATTTATGGTTTCTCCATTGATTTTTATGATGGTTTCTTTGATTTGATTGGAAATGACTTTCTCCTAGTAGTGGAGGAATCCAGGAAGTCAATTAAAGTGTTGGGGGCATTTAATTCTATCTTTTGTGCCATGATTCCTAAGAAGGATATCCCTAATACCTTTGATAACTTAATGTATATTTCTCTCTATAATGTAGTATACAATATCATTGCCAAGATTGTTTAAAAAATACTCAAACCATCTTGGTCTCTTGCTATCTCGAGTGAACAAGATGGACTCCAAATTCATGAATATACAGGAGTTGTAAAACAATCCCTTCATGCAATAAAGGAAAATAATAAACCATTATTTATAATCAAATTAGACTTACGCTAAGGTAAGTTGGGCTTATCTTAGGTTGATGATGATCCATGTTGGTTTCTCTCACAAGTTCGTAAATTGGGTGGAAGGTTGTTTTTCTTATGTTTCTTTCTCATTACTAATCAATGGTTTTTCTTCATCCCTTTTCTAGCCTACTAGAGGTCTAAGGAAGGGATTTCCATTGTCTTAGTTACCTTTTTTGTTGATTACCGAATGTTTGAGAAGAAGTCTTTCTAATAAAAGAGGGGTAGGCAAATTGAAGGGTATTAGATTGGGACCTCTCATATCTACTACTCACATTTTATTTGTGGCCAATGTGTTATTGTCCATGGATGGGTTCTTAATGGATGCAAAATTCATTCATCAAGATCTGGATATTTATTGGGGTGCTACTAGGATGGAGGTCAACCAGCTTAAATCTTGTTTATTGTTTCATAATATTGTTCTATATCAAGGAGTTATATTATCTCTCCTTACATTACATGTAGGGGATTTTCAAGAAGTATTAAATACATTTGTTTCAAATTGAAGCCAAATGAGTATGTAATCAAGGATTGGATCTAGTTGTATAACAATATTGAAAGCAAGGTGATTCTTGCTACACAATATGGGTATCTTTAGGAGGTAGATTAACCCTAGTCAAAGCTATGTTGGAAGAAATTATTGTGTATTGGCATCCTCTAGCTTACATTCATAAAATTATTTTGCATAATATCAAGAAACAAATCTTTAGTTTTCTATGGACTAGTAGGCATGAAAAAGATCAGATGGCTCTGGTAAGGTGGGAGAGATTAGCCAATCCCAAGAAGGAAGGAGGTTGGGGCCTTAAAAACATTTTCCTCTTACCAAAGGCCCATGCTATAAAAAGTTTTTGGAAGGTAATTTTAGGGGAGGTTCTTTGAGGAGATGTTTTACTTCAAAAATACATTCATACCCTTTCATTTCTAGAATGTATTTGTAACCCAATAAAATATTGCATAAATTCTTCTATCATATGGAAATCCTTGGTTCAATATTTCCCCTTGGTTGGAGGATGGATTTCTTGGAAAGTTGGTGATGGAAAAGGTATTTGTTTAGTGGTGGACATGTGGATTGTGGGGGGCGGGTAGATTATTGTATGTTTTCGATGGATCTTTTGGATTCCCTTCAAGGGGATTAACAACTTTTTTTTAGATGGAGTGAAAAGAGACAAGGGATAATATATATGGGTTGAGGGTTGGTTATATTCAAAAGACCTATGTAAGGTGAAGATGGAATCCATTGAGTGGGATGGGTTTGTTCATGTCTTGTCTTCTAGATACATTGTCTTAAGAGAGTATGAAACTACTTTAGAGGATGAAACCATTACCATTATTGGAAGCAAAGCAACAAAAAGGTAAGGCCATGAAAACCTCATCGAGATAAATTTTCCCAAGTTAAGATTTTTCCATGAGCTAGAAGCCAAAGGAAAAATGAGACTCATGGCCATAATGTTTTCTATGATATCTTGGTCCATAAGTTTTGAGAAGGTTTATTGTGATGTCTTGTTGCTAAGTGATAACCTTCCTAGAGGTTTAAGAAGCCTACTATCTTGAGTCCCCAACGAAGCTTCTCTTCTCCTATTTGGATTCTGACTTTTCTGCTTGAAATTTAATTCCATAAATGATCTCAATCTATCCCTGATGGAAGAGGAAGCCAATGGTATTTGGGAATCCAATTCCACCATTAATTATTTTTATTTGGGGGAATCTAGTATTCTTGTAGCCATTTACTCTATTGATCATGTTGTTTCTAAGATATTGTAAGTCTAGGTGGCTCTAAAAATAGGGTAGTTATTACTAGGAATCATCCCAGAATAGGGAGTGGTGGCCATCTATGACCTCCCAAAAACAGTGTTGATGAATTATATTCTTGTTATCCCAAGTTGAATTCCATATAAGATATCCTAAGATGTCTCCTTCAAAGCGTATGATTTCATGAGGTCCTATGTTATTTTTATATATTTGATGGTAGATTCGAGCCCATAGATCATCGTTCTCGTTGTTCCATCTCCACCAAGTCTTGGCTCCAAGAATATAGTTGAGAGTTTCAAGATCCCTAAGCCCTAGTCCTCTTAAGATCTTTGGTTGACAAAGGTAGTCCCAAGATACAAGATCCCATCTTCTCTCCTTGTGGGCCCCTTCCCACAAGAAGGATCTTTGAAGGTTGCAGATGGATTTTAGAATAAATTTTGGTGTGGCAAGAGATGAAAAAAAAGATAAAGTGGCATCACTTGCAGAACAAATTTAAGAAGAACAAGGCAAATAGGGAAATTGAGAAATTGAAAACACCAGTTGGTGAGTCGACGTTCCATTTTGAAGAGGAGATATTCCCAAGAGGAGTTGTAGAGAGAGTTTTCGATGAGAGGTGCACCCCAATATTTGAATGGAAGGGAGGTATGTTGGAAACCAAGGGTCTTGGTGATGTGGATTTGTGTCGCAAGAGAGGTGTTAAATAAAAATAATTGAGATTTATAAAGATTAATTGAATTACCTTATGCCTCCATGAAGTCAGAGAGGAATTTCTTGATCGATTTGGATTCTAAAACAATATGAGTGCCCATGATCATAGTTTCATCAACAAATTGATGATGAGAAACATGCAAATTGTCCCTAAAAAATATGAGTTATTTGATTTTGTTGCTAGCAACAATAGCTTTGAATCCCCTACCAAGGCCTTCCACCATTAAAATAAAGAGGTAAGGACATAAAGGGTGTCCTTTCCAGATGTGATGTGAAGGAGACAAGTTTGGTGAGGGAGATCCATTCACCAAGATCAAGAAGAAATTTGATGAGGTGAGGGACATAATCCATTTGACCCTAAGAGGAGAGAAACCAAAGGCTTTTAGAATGTGTTGAATGTATTTCTAGGTAATCTTGTCAATATTGCAAGAGGATAATCCCAATACCCATCAAAATATTTGTAAATGTAAATGAGTGATTTAAGGTCAAATGGACAAAACTCATAATAAGAATTGTTTAAGTCAGAAATCTGGGCTAGCATGCATAAGAAAATGAGGTCTTTATTAACTTCAGTCAATGATTTGGAGTATAATTGAATAGTAGGAAGACTTATTGAGGAAGGTGTAAAGGTATGCTATTTACATCAGGTCTTTAAGCAGCCAAGGGAATAAAAACTCAGTCACAAGAACCTCTTGAACTTAAAGTTTAAGAACACTAAAAAGCATTCATAGAAGTATTATAATCAAACACTCATCATAACACAACTACAAAATCTCATATGGATCATCTAATCATGAGTATTTCAGCATAAGAGGAAACAAGATGATGTAAAAAGAAACTGAGTTCTGTTGATCTAAATGTCTCATGTCCAATACATAACCAAAGAACAACTTACTTAGACAAAATATTACAATCAGGGAGCCCTTCTCAACCATTCAAACCTCTATAATAATTTATAAGATGTATTTATAATAAAAAGAGGAAAGGCACATCTAGAGGTGTGAAATGTCCTTCCTATCCTAGGATTCTCCAAAGAAACTACAATTCTAACACCTGTGCTAATAGATCTTAACAAACTGCTACAATTTATGAGCCATGTTGGCAACCACTCCAACAAGAATTAAATGACATGTCTGCTAGCTTAGGCACATTCTTTTTCAGTTCCAAGTGTCCTCTAATGGTCATATGTTGCTTTGAAGTTGCCACCTATGATCCTTTCTTCTCTCCACATCATCAACAATCAAGAAGGAGTCATGAATTCAAACCTTTGACTGCAAGGGCCAGTTTGTAGTACCATTTTGTAGTGCATTTGGTAGCCAATTATGTACTGCCCTTTGAAAAAAAATCTATAGATTCGGTAGCGCTTCCTATGAAATGGCTCTACATATTTCATAGCGCCACTCAAACAATTCTATAGTTTCCATAGCGCCACTCCTGTGTAATGTCTATGCAATTTCCATTGCACCCCTCCTGAAATAACTCTGCAGATTCAGTAGCACCACTCTTGTGATAAGTCTGAAATTCAATAACGCCACTATTAAGTTTGGATAGGATATTTTGTAGTGCCTTTGGTAGCGCAATTGTAGAAAATACTATATAGACGATTTCGTAGCGCCATGGCACTACATAATCTCTGTTTTTTTTATGAGTGATGAAACTAATTCTTCAAAAACACAAAAACCTTAGCTGATGGACTAGGAGCCTATAGATGCCTATATAGGTGGAAAAATTATACTTCCTTGATCATCTCATACTTTCAAAAAGAGACCACCCAAAAAAATGGATCTGTCATCCCCCAACTACTTCATCAATCTAGCACTCCTCCTTTTTGCAGGAGAAATTCCCTTTGTCATAACAACATCTTTTTCCTTTGCAGGGATACTCCTCTTGACTGTAGGTGTACTCTTCTTAATTGTTGGTTCATCTCTTCCATTTGTAGCTTGTACCAGAAAATGTAAGTTCCTCTATGCCAATTCATCATTAAAATACTGCAATTCCTCCTTGAGCTTTATGTTTTGGGACTGAAAGCTTATGTTTTTCCTATACAAGATCTTAAGTTGCCTATGGAGAGGCAGAGCTCTTCTTGCTAAAAACCTTGCTAGGTCAATAGTTTCACTATACATGTCCATGAGCTCATTCATCTTTCTTCTCTTAGTCAAAATTTCTTCCTTCAAACGAGCAACCTCTTTCCTAGCCTCCTTGAGTTGTCTAGTCAATCTTTTGAGAGTGGGATTACTAGGCGAAGTGTCAATGTTGATCACCTCAATAGGTTTCTCAATTCCTTTATCTTTATCTTTCTACTGAATAGAGGCTCTGTCTATCACCTCAATAGGCTTCTCAATGTCCTTACCCTTATCTTTTTCTTTCCTTGGAACTGAAGCCTTGGGTAAGACTTATGCTTCAACAACTTCTTGAGGGTTGATGATCTAGTAAAAGGTTTCCTGATTCTAAACTTAGCTGCTGGAGTAGGTGAAGGGAAGTGCAACTTCCTTCCCCTCTTGGTTGTGGTTTTGGTGGATGAAGTGACTTCTTCCAATTCAGGTGTAGGAGGAGGTGAAAAATCTCTCTGTGGAGAGTGATGAACTTCCCTCTCTTCTTCTTCAATTTCCTTGGGGCTTTCTTTGTCTTGAGTAGTGGGTTTGTTTTTTCTCTTCCTTCTTGTTCTTGCTGGGGAAACACTACTAGATGGAAAAGGGCTCTACATCCTATATTGAGGGGTAGAGGCTATATCTATATGAATATGGGCAGAGATAATGAAATGTTCCCAAGTAATGTTCCTTTTCTTCAACTCTCCCATCAGCAACATCCTGATCAATCCAGAGTGGAAGACACTAGTTTCCATAGCCTTGGACTTGGCTTGGACTCTATCAGACATCTTTCCCATACTCCTCAAAAGATAAAAAGGGATATTCATTGCATCCTTACCAGTGAAATGCATCAATAGTCTTATATGATACTGGCATAACATGTTAAACCTTCCTCGACATGTAAAATATCTCTGGATGATATTCAACATTTTATTAAAGCCTTCAACTAGATGGCTGCTAGGCACTCCCGTAGATAAATTGTCTTTTTGATAGTTTAGTTTGAGGAAGTCCTTGGATCATGGATTTGAAACATGTTTATTAGGGACCTAACCCCTCACGTAGGTAGAATAATATACACTAATGTAATAAAGGTCAATATTAATAAGGCCTAGCAATAAGGAAGAATAATTTGAATGTAAGAAGACCTAATAGAAACTTCCACTTCTAGAAGGATCTTCCTCTAGATGGTTCTTTTGATAGACATATTTAGTATAAATTGGAGTCAAGGGTATGCAAACTTTTTCTTGGATATTATTGTAATAGAGCCCTACTATGTTGGAGGTTGCCCCCTCGAAGAGGCAAGTGAACCTTGCTCTCAGTAATCTAAGTGATATTTTTGGTGTTATTATGGTATCATTTTGGTATTATTGTGGTGTTGTTATAGTTATATTATTGCTCATATGCTATTTCTAGCATTTTATTTTTGTTTTACATACTTTTTATATCTAGAATATTACAAGTGGTATCAGAGCACGTTCCTCGATAGAAAATTGTGGGTTAATTTTTTTTTCAGGGTAGAGACGTATTCCAGCGTCTTTAAGCTACAAAGATTTTTTGTTACACGCATAAACCTGCATTCAAGGATTCATACACACATGAAATACAAGTGGTACTTAAGCGCACATCTATTGGTCACCTTTGTAACCCATTTTGGTACCCCTTCGAGTGGTAGCGCATCAGATAACACTTGTATATGGATCAACCTATATTTTCTGAAGCCCTCTTTAGATAAACCGATCGGGCACTTGACTGCTATAGTGCCACTAAGAACAACACTCGGGAAGATACTCACTAGTACCTGGGTAGTCGGGTAGTACGACTAAGGGAATGGTCTAGCCTCCTTAGTTGGTTCCCTGAGATATTGGGTCAAGTACTTGTTATAGCAAGATTTTCCCCACCATTGCTATCTTGCACAGAGGGCCTTTTTCCATTTCCCTATGCAGAATTTTCATCCCTTTTTGATGAAACCAGAGCCAAAAATACACATTTTTTCACATATACACACCCTATCTGCTATACAACATGCGTATACACAGGCTACTCCACTACAACCTGTGTACATTGGGATTTGTGCAAAAAAATACAAAATGGAGTCAGGTTTCCAAGTTACGACAAAAGATCTTTGATCCTTGGCCTTCCACATATTGGAAATTTTCTAACTCGGCCCTTCAGTTGCATTTTGAAGACTATAAAAGCACAATTTCGAGCTATGGAAAAGAGGAGAAAGAATTCAACTTTGAGAGAAAAGTTACTCTAGAGAAATTACTTCATATTGAGTCTGCATCCCTTTGTCCCTCAAGTCTGAACACAATGTTCATCCCCCAAGCTCTTTCCCTATTATTGAGAGAACCTCATTGTCTCTCTTCTATGAGCTTGCCTTTGGTGGAGGATTGAAGTGGTGGAGGCCCAATTGGAAGGAACTTGGTTTCTTGGTTTCGAACCGTGTGGACATAAAAGTCTGTAATGTTGTCACTTCTGTTGATCAATTATTAATAGAAATACTCCTTTCCTATCCTATTGGTATCATGCAAATATATAATTATTATCCATGGGAATGTTTGTATGTTTATTAATGGATTATGTTATCTAATGTGCTAACCCCTTTATACTATCACCATGTACTTTCTATGCTCGTTTTTTAAGAACTTATTGCAGGTATAAAGCTTTGGGTCTAAGTGCTCAACGGTGGAACATCATCGAACGTTGGATCGAGGTAGGCCTCTTTCTTATCTTGCACATTAGTTTATATAACATACAATGGAATTGAGTTTATTTCTGTAGTCATACCTATCTGTTGTGCTTTACCCTTGGCCATTGAGAGTTTTTCCCTCATAACAGAATTGGCGACTCCATTGGGGAGAGATCTTCCTTCTAAGGGTTGGATTAATTTTTCTTCTTGCATTTCTCTTTTTCCTTTGTGTTTCTTGTCATATCACTACTTGACAGATTCTGTTCACTCTAGGTCTGATTTTTCAGCGTTTTTACCCTTGCTTGGACTTGTTTTCAAGCTTGTACACACCCTATTTCATTGACAGTCACATACACATGCGTGTTGTCTCACTGCTAGATGCGTGTATACTCCATGTTTCCCTGAACAATCGCATATACCACTTTCCCTTGCTTGTTTTCTTGGTTTAGTGACTCTTGGGTGGGATTTGATGATTGTTGAGCCTTCTTAGGTCTTTGTAGTGCATGTTGAGCTTCTCTGGGTTAACAAGAAACTTGTTGGGAGTTGAATTTTTTGGCGTAGTATTTCTCATTGTTTTTAATTTTTGGTTTGTCCTTGAACCCTAGGCTGTTTGCTTGGCTTCTTGATATTCTTCTTGAAGTTATTCCGTTTATACATAGTAGAATTTATATATCAGGTTTCTTTTCAGTCCATGCATTTTCACTTTAATATATTGAAAATACAAAAAAAAATAGGCATTTTCCATTGGTTAGCATTTTTTTCTTTGAACCTTTATCATTAGATTAGTGCATTTAGTGAAAGATTGCATTTTACTTCTGAATTGTAGAGTTGAAATAGAAAATTGCATTATTTTTATTAGCATATCATTCATTGAAAAGTTAAAGATAGACTTTACATTATATTCATATTTATCCTCTTGCAAAGTCATAACATCATGAGTTTTGCTTCCATACCCTTTTAAGTAATAACGACCAATAAAATTTACACATCAAACTAAAATTGATTAGTCACAATTTTATTTCTAGGGTGCACAAACTAGTCTAGGATTTAGTGCCTTGGAATAGGATTTTGTAAGTAAACTTCTCCAAGGCAATTAAATCAACATACGTGTTTGAGATAGGGAGTTGAGAAGTCCATTGTATAATTGGTAAGATCAGGAGGTTCCACTCACACCATAGTTAATCATGAGGTTGCATGAAGTTAGTTGAAGGGATAACCCCTGGATACTCACCTAGCATCATAGATATTTCTATGGATTTATTAGTATTTAGGGATCTTGCTAGTACCCATACCTCTGTGAGAGGATATGCTTTCAAGGTTTCAAGATTTTCTACCCTGCCATATGGTGATACAGACTTACGACTGCTCGCCTGTGCATCGATTATACAGTCGTTTATTAGTTTCTTGACTTAGGTATCTCATAGGTTACTTGCAGGGGTTATTCTTCTTGTACCCTGGGTCAGATAGGGGTCAGACATCACACATCCTTTATGGAGGATTACCTCTCTGGGGGCATCTAACTGACCTGTTGTTAAGCCCACGAGGGCCCATATAACTGATTATGTTACCTCCAAACTTTAGCGGGGAGTCTCAGGTCCCTCTTGGACGAGACATGCCTTCTTTAGCGAGGGAGGCCACTCAACCACTGTAGCCCATTTGCATACATATTGGCCGTTTGACTTTTTGGTATGCTCTTTGACTACTAGCTAACCTTAGGAGTCTATTTTGGGTTTCATCATTATGGATAGTGGAGTTTATTTTTCTCCATCATTCACTACTACCCACCCCATGATGCCTGCTCATTTCATGGGGATGGACGCTTCCGCTTTTTACAATCGTATGCCTTCCCCTGTGCAATCCTCTCCCTGGCCCACATATATGATTCCTAGCATTGGATCCGATGGCACCATGGCTCCGATGCCTACTTCTTCGTTTTATATGAGTCGTGTCCCCATGGGAGGTTGGAACCTTCCCCTTTATGGATCCAATATTAGATATGCTCTTTCAGGAGCCAGTACTCAGATGGGTGCTTATCCCACTTATTACACCCCACCCATGTATCTTTCATCTGCCGTGTCATTTCCTTCAAACACTTTTTCCATGACAAGTCCTCGAGTACCCCCAGGTCTTTCATATGGGGAGAATCCATTTTACGGTTTGGGATACCCTCTTTATGGAACCTCTTCACAAGGGGGCCACATATATCCTCACTCGAATAATTCTTATCCTACTTCGATCTCTTTGCAGGCCTCAGTGACGATACCCATCCAAACCTTTTCAGAGCATTTTAGCATTGGTCACCACTTTTTTGGGTTGGGACAGGGAGTACACCAGGATTCTTTCTGGCCTACAATTTTTCAAAATCAACGTTTCCCTGGACCTTGGAATCAAATGTCATAATCTATTGCTAGCCCAGTCACTGTCAGTCATATTAGTGCTCCATCACCAACCTTTTCCAGTCATGTCAGAGATGGGTCAACTTTTTCTACAAATTATGTTGACAACTTGCATTAGAGTCCGTTAAACTTGGTTTTTTCTTTTGTTTATTGAAATTGAGTAATTATCATCTTTTGTTGTGTCTTTTTAGTTTGTAAATCTGTCGAATCATTAAATGTGCATGATTGCCTTGGGATAACTTGATTTTGGTCAAAGTTTGTCTTACCCATGGTTTGATCCTCATCAGAAAGGTTTTCAAACATTTGTTATTTTGATTTTAAGATTTTATGAGTTTTTCACTTGATTGATTTTGAAGTCTTCCTCATTGATTTGGGATTGCAAGTGTTTCTTTGAGATCTTTTTTTTAGATTCTTCTCTTCTTCTTTGGAAATATTTTGGTCCTTTGAGTGTTTGAAGCTATGTGGTATTATTTCATCTTGCCATTAATCCTCGATTCTTGCCGCTCAATTTCCAAGGTTACAAGAAGTTTTATTCTCTACTTTCCATCTATGTGTTCTTGTTTGAACTTTTGTTAGAAGCATTCTCACATTTGGATTCTTTTAGTTCTTGCTTGAGTGCATGGTTGTTTTTTTTTTGTAATCCTTTTCCTCGACATTGAAATATTTAATTGAAAGTAAGGAAGAAAAAAACATCACATTTGAAATCATTTCATTGCATTTAAAAAAAAAATGATAATTCTTGGATTTTAGTTAGTGGGTGGAGCATGTTTGAGCTTGCATTTAAAACAAAATAATTCCCCCTCATGATTCGGGGGACCATGAATCATGTATTGTATAGTTTATTTGAACAATATACCGAACACCTTTTGCATTCAAAGAGTAGTTCATGTTTCTTGCATTGAATGTTAAACTTGTTTCTTTGCTTGAAACCTCTTGCTCATTTATGTAGATAGGATTCATCGAAACTAAATATTGCATTCCAGTCATATTTTCTTTTGACGTCTTCTTGGATTTAGAGTGATCACATCATAAGTTTCACTTCCATTTACCCTTTTGATTAAAAACAACCATAAAAGTAATAAGAACATAGTCTAAAATCAACTAGACTTTTATTAGAAAAAGATCACAAGTCTAGGTTGTAGGGAGAAAATCCATTAGTGACGTAAAGGATTCCCAATGACACCCCATCACATATGTTGAACAAAACTACACTCATGCAATAGTTTTGTTTATTTGTTAAGTGATCTCTGGTCTTGTTCAATTTATTTGAACAACACTACACTCATGCAATAGTTATGTTGATTTGTTGGGATGACCTGATGGGGCATCCCATACCCCCACCTATGTATTTTCCATTAAGAGACATTATACAAACCATCATGGAGACTATATCCTCCGTTATCACTTTCTCCTCCTCAACTTGGAGAGCTTTGGGTTTTCCCAAGCTTTTGTCAGCTATCCATGAGATATTGACTTTCCGCAGAATACCGAGATGGGAGCCTTGGCGTCCCCCTTTACATGTTGATTAAGACAACAAAACGAGTCTTAGTTAAGCTCTTTTCTGACTCACCTAAAAACCGAAAACAATTTTGAGTGATTTGTCCCTTTCACACTCGTTAAATTGGATTTGAAAGGTCATGAGTCTTAATTAAGCTCTTTTCTGACTCATTATGAAAAATAGAAAAGATTGCCAAGTGAACTTGTCTTTTTTCACACTTGTAAATTGGAATTGAAAAGACGTCTATTTGGCACAATTTTAACCCTTTTTCACACCAAGTAGACTACAAGACATAAAAAATGATATTCTTGGCATTAAGTTGTGATTTCATCTCATGCCTCGCTTGCAATATTGATCTTTTAGCCAGTTCTCGCTTTGCGTTATAAACTGTTGCATAAGAAGTTTTTGCATCCTCAACCAAGTAGAGCCTTGTTTATATCCTTCGTATTTTGACACCCTATACCCTAGAGGGAACATCACCTCGAGTGTCCATATCCCACATGCATTTCCTTGCATTAAGCATAGGTACGTTCCACTGCTGGAACTAGTTTTTCTTACTTGTGACACTCGTTTCCTCGTCTGTATAATAGCATTCATTTGTTATGAAAAAAAAAAAGACAGGCGGGAAGGGAGTACTATATTATAATTGGCAGCAGTCGTGTTGCCTTTGAACATAGCACAAAATTATTAAGTCCTTGTGTCATCATAATTTTGGGTTTAACATGGCCTTAGGAAGCTGATCTCGTCATAGAGTTTTCTCTACCAACTGGTTACTCTTCTAGTCCCTATAGAGAATGTGATTGATGACTCCTTCATCTAATAGTCACATCATTGAGTCTATGTTGTCGGAGTCCATCATATATCTCAGGCTATTGTTCAAAGGAAGTCTATCAACCTATGTTGGCCACTCCTCATAAATCTTGACTTTTCATGTCGGTTGTACCCTTAGTTTGTCTCAGAATCACATGATATTGTGGTCTTATCATGCACCCTGACCCTACTTGCATCATCGGTAGGTCACCTTGAACCCAACAATCAACATTTTATCATTGGTCATTGACTGGGTGGTTTCTCTTATGTTCGATAACAAGACATCTATTCACACATTGGGATTCGTGCAGTGTCTTGGATTCCATTAGCCTTATTGGTGGTTTCCTCACCTTTATCAACAATTTTCATCATTGGCTACTATTCAGAGGGTCTTTTTCGTATACCACTTGCATTTGGTACATGTGAAAGACGCACAGGGTCGTTGGTTCGTGAACATGTTCTTCATCTAATCTCCACCAAATCATGGATCTCTTTCTTTGTTCCTCCTGCTGACTGATGAGAGATGCCTTAATGCTCTCCTTTCAGTGGTCTTTCCATCAAATTCAACTCATTTATTCTGGATATGGGACCTATAGTTTTATGAGTACCTTGAGGCTTGTAGTCATTAGTGGCAGGACCTCTCGCCATTGACAGATGGGAATACATCAATGTCTCCTCATCAATGGATTTCTCAAGTGTTCGACACCAATTCCTTTATTCACACTTGTAGGAATGTACTCAATGCCTTGATACCTACTTTCATTATTGGTAGGTTGTCTTGCGTTTGTTAATGGTATGCCTCAATGACTGGTAATCAAACGATGTATCATTGTGTCTGACCTCAACTCCTTTATTCACATGATGTATACTTTCACCCTTGGTGGATAGTGTAGAAGACTTGAAGACATCACTACGTGGACAGAACTTCCCTGAGTTGTTGCATCACTTTCATTGGACCAACACCTATTCGACTTCAGTGATCATGGGAGATCAGTTTGTACTCCATGGTATACAGATATCTTCAGATTTATTTTGAGATTGGTTTCACTGGGCCTTGTTCGCGACTATGACCACTTTTGGCATATAACTGCATTTATATTTTCCTATTCATGGCCACAATCACTTATTTGGTATATTTTCCACATGGATCTGCATTGTATTCTTGGCATCCATGTATGCAAAGTCAGTGCAGATTGTAATGAGCAATCGAGTTCATCCAGCTAGTTGTCCACCACTCCACTTCTGGGTTATTTATAATGTATTTCGGCCATTGCAGATACTCCTATAATCTCACACATTAGGGGGCATCTTTTGTAGCAAGATTTTCCCCACCATTTCTATCTTGCACATAGGGCCTTTTTCCATTTACCTATGCAGACTTGTCATCTCTTTTTGATGAATCCAGAGCCAAAAATACACATTTTTCCACATATACGCACCCTGTCTACTATACAACATGCTTATAAGTAGAATGATCCACTACAGCCCGCATACATCAGGATATGTGCCAGAAAATACAAAATGGAGTCAGGTTTCCATGTCACGACAAAAGATATCTGATCCTTGGCTTTCCACATACTGGAAACAGTCTGACTTAGCCCTTTAGTTTCATTTTGAAGACTATAAAAGAACAATTCCGAGCTATGGAAAAGAGGAGAAAGCATTCAACTTTGAGAGAAAAGTTACTCTAGAGAAATTACTTCATATTGAGTCTGCATCCCTTTGTCCGTCAAGTATGAACACAATGTTCATCCCCCAATCTCTTTCCCTATTGTTGAGAGAACCTCATTGTCTCTCTTCTATGAGCTTGCCTTTGGTGGAGGATTGAAGTGGTGGAGACCCACTTGGAAGGAACTTGGTTTCTTGGTTTTGAACCATGCCAACACGGAAGTCTGTAATGTTGTCACTTCTACTCATCAATTATTAATAGAAATACTCCTTTCCCGTCCTATTGGTATCATGCAAATATATGATTATTATCCATGGGCATGTTTGTAATGTTTATTAATGGATTATGTTATCTAATGTGCTAACCCCTTTATACTATAACCATGTACTTGCTATGCTTGTTTGTTAAGAACTTGTTGCAGGTATAAATATTTGGGTCGAAGTTCTTAACGGTGGAACATCATCGAACATTGGATCGAGGTAGGCATGTTTCTTATCTTGCACATTAGTTTATATAACATACAATGGAATTGAGTTGATTTCTGCAGTCATACCTGTCTATTGTGGTTTACCCTTGGCCATAGAGAGTTATTCCCTCATAAAAGTACTACTATTGGACCCCGCACGTATATCAGAGAGCTATATCATAGGGAAAACCCTTCTGTTATCACCCTATATGTTATAGCATCAACTAGTGACTAGGATATTATCTATCTCTAGAGTTTTTGTTGAAAAATGATTTTTCATTCTACAAATAATTTGGAAAAGAAAAAGAAAGAAAAAGGGAAAAGAAAAAGAAAAAAGAAAAAAGAGAAAAGAAAAAGAAAAAAGAAAAAAGAGAAAAGAAAAAGAAAAGAAAGGGAAAGAAAAAGAGGGCATAAAAGAATTTCAACAAAAGCCCCATGCAATAATAGTAACTTGGTCCATACCTTTCAAACATGGCCAAGTTCTTGTTAAATTTCATGTTGATAGGGTAGTGAATGAATTTGGCTAAATAGTTTAATCTTAGCCAAAGTGTCTAGGTGAGATTAGTGAATAAATCTAGCTAGACTGTCTAATCTTGGTCAGATAGCCCCCAAAGTAGAATAAATTCTTAACCCAACAGTCTAATCTGGGTTAACAGTCATAGGAAGCTAGGTTAGAATGTAGGTTAGTCTCTTTGTTGCTTCACTTCAATAAGAACCAGTTTGAAGTAAGTGTTGCACCATGTTTTCAGGTACTTAAAAGATCATTTGCCCAGCCCCATGGTGGTGTCTATTTGAAAAACCTTGGAAAAACCCATAAAATTCATTTATCCTATGTTTTCCACGGTGCATGTGTATGTCCGTGCCCTTACTTATGCTCCCTGCACATATCAAAGGTCATGATCGTGGTTCCCAGATCTACGGTGGACAGAGCATTCCGGACCCCCGGACCGTTCTGCCTTTAATGGGGGGGGGGCGTCTGAAATCGATGATAAGGCTTCCACGCATCTGGACGGTTCAGGATTGAGTGCTCAAATCTACGGTTAGCGTTGGATTCTGGACCCCCCCATCCATTCTGCCTTTAATGGAGGGGGGAGGGGGGTCCGAAATGAGTGGTAAACAGAGTGTAGAGATCTGCGGCTCAGAAACAGACGCATAGATCAACAGACCAAAATGAATTTCGAACCCCCCTAGATGATCTGCTTTTAACTAAAGGGGGGGGGGGTCTAGAATGGAATATTCCCTCTGGAAGTCCCCTCTTTGTATGTGGCGTCGATCTATTGCCCCGAGTCCCGTCACCATCTGCTATCTGATAGGCCTCTGTCACCACTAGATGTCACCCTCCACCTTTTCCTGAACTGGTCATGTCCCATAACTGATGTCAGTCCTTTCCCCCCTATTCTATCATGGCAAGCCCCTTATTATGACTTTTACCTCCAATCGATAGCCTCCACATCACCCATCTGCATCCCTCAGCCACCATCACCCGCTATCTCATCCTCAAGTGATCTGTTGGCCATTTATTACTGGATAACTTATCCGTTATCCAACTGACCTGTCTCCCGCACCCAACCGACCCCTGTTTAAATAAAACTATCATTATTCCTCTTGTTTTCACTATTCACCCATTGCACCAGAGAAATTCACCGCCTACTCCTCCAGTACTGTCCATTGTCCTCATCCACAGTCAGTCACCCCACTAACGTTGTGTTTTATTGCAGGTACTGTTGTAGAGATGGCGCCAAAATACAAACAAGCAGAAGGAGAGGAGAATTCGTTTCTTCCACCTCCTGTCGACCTGGACGAGATCCGACTGGTCGACAAAGACCGATTAATCACAGATACTAAATGTGATTTTGATTTCTCAGACCTCCAGTCGTGGCTCAGGGAAGTTTTCCTGGACCAGAGTGATGAAATTGGACTCTGGGAGTCCAATTTACCCCTCTACCTCTTTCCCCAAATCCACCATTTTCCTAAGTTCGCTCTTAAGTGTCAATCCCACTATATCCCAGAACAAAGAGCTGTCATCTCCTCGTCCGGAGAAATCCTGTTTCTCATCATGCCCAAATCCATAGACCAGATGATGCAAATCCCCTGAGCTAACTCTACGTCTCCCTTCAACCTGGAAATTCTGACAGAATTGTACCAGAAAATGACCTTCCCCCAACGAGCTCAAATATTTGATCTTTTCCTTCCCCCATCCGCTCAATTCCCCTCCACAAATCCTCCTTATCCATCGTCCATGTTCTCCACTAATGGAAACCAGGTCATTTCTTCACTTTGTGCTTTGTTAGGATACTTTTCTGATTAGTGGGTAGATGAACCCATTCTAGGTTTTCTATCCATCTTTTCTACCGACGAAAAATCCACCACCCAGTTTGATTTCAGCACATTCTTGGCAGACAATATTCATGAAAAGTTCATGAATTTCTGCACAGAAGGCATGTTCATATACTCATCGTTACTAGCATACTTGTTCGTCTTCTTCCAGGTGGATAAATTAGGCTTTTCCATGCAGAAGATGGATGGAGATGGTAAACCATAGGAAATCACAGCGTTGACCACCTTGCTCAATCACAACTCCACTGATTTCGGCTTCAAGGACTTCATCGATTAGTTCTACCACCCCGTGGTTAGTATGCTAGGCGGCAGGCCCGAGCCTCGGATAAACGATGAAGTCCAGAGGATCCTGCATCTCTCTGACAACACAAAGACCGGGGATTGGTACTTGTATCAAAATCATACCGAGATCAGAGTATACAGGTGCGAGTTGGCACCGTATAAGATGCCCAATTATTTTCCTGTTAGAATCTTTTCCCTAGAATATATAAGGAAGATTATTAATTCCGACGATATCCATTTTGTGTCATTGAAGAAAAAGAAGAAGTTGAGAATCAAGGGGCAAATTGGCTCCTTCATCTGGAACAACCGTGGCGTTGGGGAAGAAGTAGACAGGATGCTGAGGGAGATGAAGATCTTCATGAGCTTCCCATGGCATTATGATCCTTGTGGGATCATCTCAGGGATGAGGGTCAAGAACAAAAACATCCCATATACTCATGAGCCCAAGCCTGAAATTGAAAGATTTGCAAATCAGATGGTGTGGGAGCCCAACACATTGGTATAAATAGAACAACAAGGTCCCCCTGCCACTGTGTCACAAATGACCATGCCACAGGTCCCTAAAGAGAAGAGGTCGAGGCCGGATTTATCTCCGCCAGTCACCGAGGTATCTTCTGAGGAATTTCAGCTGCATACCAAGAGGCCCAAGACTGTTGTAGCTCCTGGCCCGACCGGGGAAAAAGAAGCCCCGCCTACCACAGTGACCAAGTCTGTTATTCCATCCTTTGGTTCGAGTGTCCATAAGGCCATAACCTCAGCAGTGATGGAGAAATCTACAGATACTCCATTGACCACCTAGCCAGGAAAGGGAGGACCGAAGCTGAGTATGTTCGAGAAGTATGAGCTGATAAAGAAAAAGAACCAGACCCTTACCAACAGTACTTGTGCTTAGTTTTGAAAGTAGACGTCGATTGCGCATCATAGGTTGTTGTCTTCATTTGACACAGAAAAGGGAAGAATGCACATGACCTTCCTCCAGGCAAAGGTACCAGACCCCAAAGTGATCACTGATTATAAAAGGGCCACCTTCGAATTTCATATGAAGGATGTGCATCCGGCCGATCAAATGGATCTGCACAAGCAGACAAGGAATATGGTTTTCTACACACTGGCACATGCTTCTACTGTTGTTTCAAAATTACAGGTGTCCCTGAACAATGTTCAGACACAGCTCAAGATGGAGAAGATTTCATCCTTTGCTAAGGAAAATAGGATCAAAACTTTGGAGGAGCTGGTCCTCAAGATTGGTTATGATCCTTCGAATGTCAAAGCAGTGGAGGAAATGATAAAGGAGAAAAATTATGACATAGCCTCCTTGAGAAAACAACTGAAACTCCCACCCATAGAGGATTCGCAGGCGAAGGAGATAACAGAGAACGTAGGAGAGAAGGATGAAATGCTAAAACTGCTCATGGAGCAAAATGCACAGCTTAAAGAAATGGAAGCTGAGATGGAGAAGCTGTTAAAAGAGAAAGAGAAACTGAAGCCAATTGATGTCATTCCATTGAGTGCTATTCCAATTTCAGGAGGGAGCATAGCGTTAGCAACAGAAACCCCATCTGCAACTCCATTGACATCACAGGAGAAGACAGTCAACCTGGCTAAGTCCATGGAGAAAATGAACCTGCAAGAAACAGAGATCACCAGGCTTAAAAAAGAAGTTGAGAACCTTCAGGAACTCAAAACTTCCTTCCAGACTAGCCTCTCCAAGGAAAAGCAAGTGATAGAATAGCTCAAGCAGGAGTTATAGCAGCTCCAGAAGCAAACAGTGGAAAGAAAGACTTTGTCTGAGGTTAAAGAGAACGTATGGATAGACATCACTAAGTCCATAAATGAGATATGGCCAATGATCCAGATCATGTTTGAGCAGAATGAGTTGTTGCTGAGAAGCAAACAAGCCATTGAAAAGATCAGAGTAGAATTGGGAGACATGCCAACACAGGCAAACGAGATCATCAAGTTCCTCAATTCTAAGACCAAGGAAGAGCTGGAAGAACCGAAGATTGAAGACAGAACCAAGACCATCCTTGAGGTCAAAAGAGTTTTGACCAAGAGAGGATTAATTCTTCAGTTGGAAGAAAAGGTTCATGCCATGGACCTGGGGGTATAGAGATTCTTTAGTAAGATTGAAGATCTCCAGAAGAAAGGTCTTCTTGGTCTGAAAGTGATCAATGATAAATTGATGATACTCCCTGACTACAAGAAGAGATTAGCCAAAGTGTCTAAGAATAGTTCAAAGTTTGCAGGCATACCAGGGAGCATCATCGGTAAGGCATTCCCGGATGCCCTTCAGTGGGACATCAATATCCAACACGAGATTCGGTACATATTCCTCACCAAGCCTACATTCACCAAGTATATAGAAATGGACGAAGTGTATCAAAGACTACTCAAAGTCAACATGCCCAATCATCTCAGATGGGAGGAGATCTATGATCTGATCAATTAGGAGATGAGTTGTCCCGGCCCAGCCAGTTGTCTAGTCAGATGAAGTCGTGCAGAAGCTTCATCAACGACCCACCCAGAAATCAGTGTGTAGTTACACCACATCATCAAGAACTCCCTAGATTTAGGAATTTTGTTAAGTTAGTTAGGCTAAAAATAGATTTAGCATGTCCTGGTCATTAATGACAGAATCTTTGTAATTTGATTTATAAATACTTCACCTTTCAAAGGATTGAGGGTTGTTGATCTTCACACCCTGACGCTATCAGAATATAATCTTTTTGAAGAGATCTTCCATTAATAAAAAGGAGGCACTTTACAGGATTCTTGCGTGTATTCACTGGTGATGTTTTTCTCTCTAAGTTGAATGTATTTCTCGCTTTGTTATCACACTGTTTTCTACATCTAATCTTTAAGAGTAATGAATGTTGCAAGATTTATCTCGTATACCCTGTTTCTAAATCGAAAGATTTTTAGTGTTCATCTTCTGGTGTTTTCAGTAAATAAATTCTTAACTTCTTCTTTGTTGAAATTATCTTTCTCATCTTTTCTTCTGTTCATCATTTAAGCTACTGAAAGATCCAGTGATTATATTATCTCGCCCCGTGAAAGTTTTCCTTTTGACTTTTCTGGTTTGTATTTCATATTTTATTAAAACACAGACCCCATAGCCCAATGGATGTGTAGACTCTCTCAACCAATTCGAAAAAACACTTTGACAACGAAAACCGACCTATTTCTTTACCTAGCCTAGTATTTGAAATTTGAATCATATCTAAATCTAATAGAGAGATCCCTCTCTGAAGTTGGAAGGGCTATATCCCAGCTTCAAAAGTGGTTGGATAAAGTTACCTTAGTAGATTTCTTCTGTTGTCAACCTCTAAGAAATTTAGCAAGTGCTAACATAGTGGCGACTCCATTGGGGAAGAACATAAAAGTTATAATTTCACGTTTTATTTTCCCTAAAAGGAAAATTTGTTCGTGGAATATTGCAAATTTGAGAAGAAAGTAATGTTTAGAGGTTGATTGAAATTTGTACATAATATTTTCGGACTCATAAAACTAAAAAGCATATATATAAAAAATCAAAAAGAAATATGGCTCCTAAGAAATTTTAAACTCGATCTCATCCAGACCCAGAACCTGCGATAGTTAGGCTAAAAATAGATTTAGCATGTCCTGGTCATTAATGACAGGATCTTTGTAATTTGAGTTATAAATACTTCACCTTTCAAAGTATTGAGGGTTGTTGATCATCACACCCTGACGCTATCAGACTGTAATCTTTTTGAAGAGATCTTCCATTAATAAAAAGGAGGCACTTTATAGGATTCTTGCGTGTATTCACTGGTGATGTTTTTCTCTCTGAGTTGAATGTATTTCTCGCTTTGTTATCACACTGTTTTCTACATCTAATCTTTAAGTGGAATGAATGTTGCAGGATTTATCTCGTATACCCTGTTTCTGACTCAAAAGATTTTTAGTGTTCGTCTTCTGGTGTTTTCAATAAAGAAATTCTTAACTTCTTCTTTGTTGAAATTATCTTTCTCATCTTTTCTTCTGTTCATCATTTAAGCTACTGAAAGATCCAGTGATTATATTATCTCTCCCTGTGAAAGTTTTCCTTTTGACTTTTCTGGTTTGTATTTCATATTTTATTAAAACACAGACCCCATAGCCCAATGGATGTGTAGACTGTCTCAACCAATTCGAAAAAACACTTTGACAACAAAAACCGACCTATTTCTTTACCTAGCCTAGTATTTGAAATTTGAAACATAGCTAAATCTAATAGATAGATCCCTCTCTGAAGTTGGAAGGGCTATATCCCAACTTCAAAAGTGGTTGGATAAAGTTACCTTAGTAGATTTCTTCTGTTGTCAACCTCTAAGAAATTTAGCAAGTGCTAACATAGTGGCGACTCCACTGGGGAAGAACATAAAAGTTATAATTTCACGTTTTCTTTTCCCTAAAAGGAAAATTTGTTCCTGGAATATTGCAAATTTGAGAAGAAAGTAATGTTTAGAGGTTGATTGAAATTTGTACATAATATTTTCGGACTCATAAAACTAAAAAGCATATATATAAAAAATCAAAAAGAAATCTGGATCCTAAGAAAGTTTATACTCGATCTCATCCAGACCCAAAACCTGCGATAGTTAGGATAAAAATAGATTTAGCATGTCCTGGTCATTAATGACAGGATATTTGTAATTTGAGTTATAAATACTTCACCTTTCAAAGTATTGTGGGTTGTTGATCTTCACACCCTGACGCTATCAGACTGTAATATTTTTGAAGAGATCTTCCATTAATAAAAAGGAGGCACTTTACAGGATTCTTGCGTGTATTCACTGGTGATGTTTTTCTCTCTGAGTTGAATGTATTTCTCACTTTGTTATCACACCATTTTCTACATCTAATCTTTAAGAGTAATGAATGTTGCAGGATTTATCTCATATACCCTGTTTCTGACTCGAAAGATTTTTAGTGTTCATCTTATGGTGTTTTCAATAAATAAATTCTTAACTTCTTCTTTGTTGAAATTATCTTTCTCATCTTTTCTTCTGTTCATCATTTAAGCTACTGAAAGATCTAGGGATTATATTATCTCACCCTGTGAAAGTTTTCCTTTTGACTTTTCTGGTTTGTATTTCATATTTTATTAAAACACAGACCCCATAGCCCAATGGATGTGTAGACTGTCTCAACCAATTCGAAAAAACACTTTGACAACGAAAACCGACCTATTTCTTTACCTAGCCTAGTATTTGAAATTTGAAACATAGCTAAATCTAATAGAGAGATCCCTCTCTGAAGTTGGAAGGGCTATATCTCAGCTTCAAAAGTGGTTGGATAAAGTTACCTTAGTAGATTTCTTCTGCTATCAACCTCTAAGAAATTTAGCAAGTGATAACATAGTGGCGACTCCACTAGGGAAGAACATAAAAGTTATAATTTCATGTTTTCTTTTCCCTAAAAGGAAAATATGTTCCTAGAATATTGCAAATTTGAGAAGAAAGTAATGTTTAGAGGTTGATTGGAATTTCTACATAATATTTTTGGACTCATAAAACTAAAAAGAATATATATAAAAAATCAAAAAGAAATCTGGCTCCTAAGAAAGTTTATACTCGATCTCATCCAGACCCAGAACCTGCGATAGTGACAGATAACCCCGAACAATTGCTCAAGAAAAATACCTTAGTTGAAGGCTCAGTGAGTCATATTCCCCTTCATAAGTCCCTTCCCTTTTTAGGGAAATCCATTACCTGGAAAAATCCTAACCTTGACACCTTTTCCCAACAGAGCCTGGCTATAACCCAGTCTGATAGTTTTGTGAGTGGAATCATTTTCGACCCAACCATTTTATAGCCCCTAACCCCTGAAGTTTTGTCTTCCACTGTGAAACCACAAATCACTCCCTCAGTACTATCCAGTCCTTCCTCGTCCTCGTCATCAATTACTACCTCACCGATAATCTAGTCTGTTATCCCACCTCCTCCACCCATCATGGTAGCTCGATATGCTCCCTTGGTGTTGACTCCACCTCTTCATGCCATGCCCTAGGACTACCAAACGATACTTCCACAGTTCGATGCAATAGGACCTTTGAGTGCACAACAACATGTAGATAAAATGAATGATTATTATGATCTGCATGAAGTAGATGAAGCTGATGTTCAAATGATATTGTTTGCCCAAAGTTTGACAGGTGACGCTAAAAAATGGTACAAAGGGTTGTGCGCCGCCTCCGTCCTTGACCTTACCACATTCCAAAGGAGTTTTCTAGACAGATGGGAGGTAAAGAAAAACCCTCTCCAAATATTGTCATAATATGAAAGTATTAAAAGGAATCAAGGTGAGACAGTGCAAGATTACTGCACTCATTTCAATAACCTGTAGAACGCAATCCCAGCTGAAATCAAACCTCCACAGGGTTTCACCTTGATAAAATTCCCTGATGGATTTGATGCTGACATGTCATACCAACTAAGGGAAAGAAATTCTACCACCCTAGAAGACATGCAGAAAAGTGAAATAAGCGTGGAGGCCAATTTATTGGCAAAGAGGGCACGTCAAAGGTCAGAGAGGAGAGTCACAATTAAAGAAAAATATTCCACATCAACCTCGGATTCCAAATTGGATTCTTTGGCCAGAGCAATGGAAAGAATGATGGAAAGACTTACTATGTCAGACAGAAATCCTCCAAGAGACAACCCACCTGCTCCTTAGGTTCGGTATCCTAACTTTAGGAGAAACCCTCCTCAAATGAGACAGAGAGATCCTAGGGATCAAAGAGAGCAGAGAGGTCCCGATCAGCAGATCATACCTCCCCTGCAAGAAAATTATGCTGATGAAGGGGGGGAAGTGATTGAGGAATTAGAAGATACTCACATAAATCTCATGGGAATTCACGATAACAAAGATATTTTCCCTACCCAAGAAGAGCCAAAGCTTTTTCTTCTCAACCAAACAAAGTTAAGTGAAGAAGTTGAAGATGTTGAATAGCAGGCATTCGAAAATGCCATTTTGGAGGTACACCGGCAGTATAATCTGTGGATTAAAAAGACAGAAGGGAGTTCCCCAAAAAAGATGATTGAAACGAAGAAGGTGGTCAAAACCAAGAAAGCCTCTGAGCCATCTGCCGAGAAGATGCCTAAAAAGAGCACTGCCAAAGTTCCCGCGAAGAAAAACCTTACTATTCTTAAAAGATCATCACAGCCCGAGGTTACACCTACTAATCCACCAAGTACTTATGACCAGAAGAGCGTGATGGACAAACCAGAATTGATGAGCCAAGGTAGAGCTCCTACTCCCTTTAGACTTGAGGGGGAATTAGCTAAATAAAAAATTCCCATCCCACTTTCAGAGTTGATGAATAAAGACGTTTATCATTCACAGGTGATTAAAGCACTAACCATTGAACCTGACATGGGCATGAAGGCCTTAACCATTGGATCAACAAATCATTTAGACACTATGAACCTTACTGATGATCAACCCGAACTTCTGTTCAGACCTGAAGTAGATGGTCGAGAGGATACTGGGGATGTTTCTCCTTTTTACATTAGTCTAAACATACATGACCTGATCTTGCATAACGCTATGCTTGATTCGGGCGCTTCCCACAATCTGATGCCTAAAGCAGTAATGGAGAAACTGGGACTGGAGGTCACCAGACCTTACAAGGATTTACACTCATTTGACTCTAGTAAAGTTAGATGTATTGGTTTGATCAAGGACCTGTGCATCACCTTGGTTCAGATTCCTGCAAAGAGCATGGTAATGGATGTGGTAGTCATAGACATCCCTCCAAAGTACAAAATGTTTCTCTCTCGGTCTTGGGGGGCCAAGCTGAGAGGTACCCTGTAGCTAGATATGTCTTATGCCACTATCCCTGTTTTCGGGCAACAAAGAAGGCTATACAGAGAAACATTGATGAAATACATGGTCAGTAGCCAGGAAAAAATGCACAACTACCCTCTTTACTCTGCACATTCTGACTTGGATTCTTTGATCTTGTACACTGATGGGGACACGGGAGGAAAATATACTTAGCTGGTAGAAGATGCATCTAGTCAGGATGAAGTCCAAGAAACCATTGAGGTAGAAAAGATGAAAAACATAATAACTAAAGAGATACCGACAGATTTCTAGAGCATGGATTTTGATGGAGCAATAAGCAAAGAAGGAGCTGGAGCAGGAGTCTGGCTGCATAATCACAGAAACAGGTATTCAGAAAACCATTCTTACAAGTTAAATTTCCAATGCACTAACAATATTCCTGAGTATGAAGCCTTGATGATCGGTCTGAAGCTTTTGAAAAGAGTTGGTGCTAAATAGATTATGGTAAGAGGTGATTCTGAGTTGATAATCAAGCAAATCAAGGGTGAGTACTCTGTGAAACACCCACGTCTTAGAGATTACAGGAATGATGTCCTTGATGTCCTTAGATGTTTCACTGAAGTTGACTTGCAGGTAATGCCGAGGGGACAAAACATTCTGGCGGATGGATTGGCTACATCAACAGCCACATGTAAGATTCCTTTCTGCCCGACTTGCCCATACACTGTTGAGGTCAAATGCAAACCAACCGTTCCTGACAATATCAAGTACTGGAAAGTGCTTGGTAATGATGATCAAATCGAATACTTTTTGCAATGTAAAAATGATTTTGAATGTACAAATATAGATTTAGAGAACGAAGATGAAAATGTAAATAGAACTGATTTTGAAATTGATAGTGTTAATAGCGTAGATTCAGGAGAATTAGGCGATGACGAAATGGATGTCGATGTTTTACATTTGAAAAGCAATGTTTTACCTAGGGGTCTAGTTCCTTTACAGGACTTGTTTGATTTTGACGACATAGCCAAAAAACCCAAAATTGAAGCACATGGACAAGAGGTAGAAGATTGTAATATAGGGACCGAAGAAAAACCCAGGATAGTCAAATTGTCCAAATCACTGCCCCCTGAGCAAAAACTCAAATACATTGAGCTATTCAAAGAATATTCGGATGTCTTTACCTGGGGTTATGAGGATTTGAAATCTTATGATACCAACATCATACAACAGAAGATTCCACTAAAAGAAGACCAAAAACCATTTAGACAGAAACTTAGAAGGATAAATCCAAAGTTACTCACTCTGGTAGAAAAGGAAATCAAAAAAATGTACGATGCCAAAATAATAGTCCCGCTGCGTTTTTCCAAATGGGTCTCTAATTTGGTCCCTACTCGTAAGAAATATGGGGAAATCAAACTTTGCATAGACTTTCAAAGTCTGAATAAGGCCTCCCTGAAGGATAATTACCCCTTGCCCAAAATGGACCACATCCTACAAAGGGTGGTTGGATCCAGTCGAATATCTTTGCTGGATGGTTTCTTGGGTTACAATCAGGTCGTAGTTCACCTGGATGACCAAGACAAAACCGATTTCACCACACCATGGGGCACTTTCATCTATGTGAAAATTCCTTTTGGTCTGATGAATGCATGAGCCACTTTCCAGAGAGCGATGGATATCGCCTTTGTGGAAGAATCGGGTAAGTTTATCGTCGTCTATTTAGATGATGTAACTGTGTTTTCCCGATCCGATGACGAACACCTGCGACACCTCAGACGATTTTTCGAGAAGTGTAGAAGGTTTGGGATTTCTTTAAATCCTAAGAAAATCCTCTTCGGGTTAGAGGAAGGCAAACTGCTAGGGAACATCATCTCCAAGGATGAAATCAAAATAGACCCCAGCAGAATCGAGGCCATACAAAAATTAGAACACCCAAGAAACCTTAAAGAATTACAGTCTTTTATCGGGACAATAAACTTTCTACGAAGATTCATTCCCAATCTGGAAAAACTCCTTAGAAACATTACAAATACGCTAAAAAAAGATGTGAAAATAAAATGGGACTATGAGTCCAGACAATCTTTCGAACAAGTCAAATGAGCACTCACAGAGGCCCCTGTCTTAATCAGTCCAGATTTTACCAAGGATTTCTACCTTTTTTCTTTCACTTCCAAACATACTATAGTAGTGGTCTTACTACAAAAGAACAATGAAGGGTATGAAAAACCCATAGCTTTCTTCAGTAAATCATTAAGAGATGTTGCTCTGAATTACAAGATAATGGAGAAACAAGCTTTTTCTTTGGTGAAAGCCATAAAAGACTTTAGGGTCTACATTCTCCATTCCCACACCATAGCATATGTTTCGAACGCGGTAGTAAAGGACATCTTGACACAGGAAAATCCGGATGGAAGAAGGGGAAAATGGATTGCTATCATCCTAGAATACGACATAGAGATTAAACCTACGCAACTAATCAAAGGTCAAGGCCTTGCTAAATTAGTGGTTGAATCTAACTTCCATGCTCTTGACATTAATTTTTTAGCTCCAGCAGATGAACAGGGTGAGATGGGGACTCCAAGTGTGAGAGAGGTATTTCTCAACTCTCCATGGTATGCAAACCTTATATTCGTTTTGCAAAATTTACAAGCTCCCCCTGGTTTGACTAAGACTAAAGCTAGATTTTTAAAGTTGAAAGCTTTAAAATTCTGTATTCTAGAGGGAAATTTGTATTGGAAAGATCCTGGAGGCATTCTGTTAAATTGTTTATTGAAATATGAATATGACAAAGTGTTACAAGAATTTCATGCAGGAGAATGTGGTGGCCATATGAACTGGAAAGTCACAACCAACAAAATTCTCAGGGCTGGTTTTTATTGGCCCACCCTGTTCGTTGATGTACATCATAAAGTGACTGCCTGCCATCAATGTCAGTTGTTTGAAGGAAAAAGGAAACTCCTTCCTCTCCCCCTAAAACTGATCTCGGTTGAAGCCCCTTTCCAGCAATGGGGACTAGACTTCGTTGGAGAAATACACCCACTTCTTCAGGCCAGCACAGGTGGATTCTCACTGCAACCGATTATTTTACCAAATGGATCGAAGCAGTACAAAGAAGGCAATCCAATGACTCTGTTATTATCAAATTCCTTGAAAATAATATCTTTTCTCGCTTTGGATGTCCTAGAAAGATTATAACTGACAATACAGCTACTTTTCGGTCGAAGAAGCTCATAGATTTCTACAACCAGTATCAAATTGGTTTGGGGCATTCCACAGCCTACTACCCTCAGGATAATGGGCTGGCGGAATCTTCAAACAAAACCTTGGTAAATATCATCAAGAAAACGTTGTTGGAAAACAAGAAATCATGGCACAACAAGTTGGTGTTTGCCTTGTGGGCTGACAGACTGACCACCAAGAGGTCAATTGGTATGTCTCCATACCAGTTGGTCTATGGCACAGAAGCAGTTTTCCCCACTTCCCTAGGAGTCCCTTTCATGAAGTTTCTTCAAGAGGTACAAGATGAGCCAAATGACTCACAGAGAAGGATCAACCAGATGATCCAATTGCAGCAGTCTAGGGAAGACGTTTTCAACAAGACTCAGGTAATCCAAGAAAGCATCAAAAAGATTTTTGACAAAAGAACCAAGGAAGATGACTTTGAGCTAGGAGATTTGGTGCTGAGATGGGATGCCAGAAATGAAGATAAGCGAAAGCATGGAAAATTTGACAATCTGTGGAGAGGTCCATACATGATTCAAGCTTTCAGGGGGAATAACGCCTTTTTGTTGAATAACGTTGATGGGACAGATCTGCCAGGAGGACCTATAAATGGCAGAATGTTAAAACATTATGTTCCACCTCAGTAAATATTTGAGTTCCACTCATGATTGTACATACCATTTTTATTTTTCACCTGCATTTTCTAAGTGAATAACATTAGTCAGTTGATTGAAGCCCGAAGAGAAGGCCCTAAGCTACTGACCACTGTTCTTCAAATTTTTGAGAATAAAACCAATCAATCAACGAAGGCTACTAGGAAGAAGTTTTCAGAATGACAGGAACCAGGATTCTTGGCACTTCACAGGACAAGTACCATCCCCAGGTGGAACCGCTATTATCACCCTATAAGTTATAGGATCAACTGGTGACTGGGATATTATCTATCTCTAGTGTTTTTGTTGACAAATGATTTTTCATTCTGCAAATAATTTGGAAAAGAAAAAGAAAGAAAAAGGAAAAAGAAAAACAGAAAAGAAAAAAGAGAAAAGAGAAAAGAAAAAGAAAAAAGAAAAAAGAGAAAAGAAAAAGAAAAGAAAGGGAAAGAAAAAGAGGGCATAAAAGAATTTCGACAAAATCCCCATGCAATAATAGTAACTTGGTCCATACCTTTCAAGCATGGCCAAGTTCTTATTAAATTTGATGTTGATAGGGTAGTGAATGAATTTGGCTAAACAGTTTAATCTTAGCCAAAGTGTCTAGGTGAGATTAGTGAATAAATCTAGCCAGACTGTCTAATCTTGGTCAGATAGCCCCCAGGGTAGATTAAATTCTTAACCCAACAGTCTAATCTGGGTTAACAGTCATAGGAAGCTAGGTTAGAATGTAGGTTAGTTGCTTTGTCACTTCATTTCAATAAGAACCAGTTTGATGTAAGTGTTGCACCATGTTTTCAGGTACTTAAAAGATCATTTGCCCAACCCCATGGTAGTGTCTATTTGAAAAACCTTGGAAAAACCCGTAAAATTCATTTATCCTAAGTTTTCCATGGCGCATGTGTATGTGCGCGCCCTCACTTATGCTCCTTGCACATTTCAAAGGTCCTGATTGTGGCGCCCAGATCTATGGTGGACAGAGCATTCCGGAGCCCCTGACCGTTCTACCTTTAATGAGGGGGTCGGGGGAGGGGGTCTAGAATCGATGATAAGGCTTGTGTGCATCTGGACGGCTCAGGATTGAGAGCTCAAATCTACGGTTAGCATTAGATTCTGGACCCCCCCATCCATTCTGCCTTTAATGGAGGGGGGGGGTCCGAAATGAGTGGTAAACAGAGCGTAGAGATCCACGGCTCAGAAATAGGCATGCAGA
>SNQJ01S0017247.1:142911-154177 GCA_010110895.2 Picea sitchensis
TCCCTCTGGTGTGCCCCTCTTTTTATGTGGCGTCGATCTATTGCTCAAAGTCCCGTCACCATCTGCTATCAGACAGACGTCCGTCACCACTGGACGTCACCCTCCACCTTTTCCCAAACTGGTCATGTCCCATAACTACTGTCGGTCCTTCCCCCCTATTCGATCATGGCAAGCCCCTTATTATGACTTTTACCTCCAATTGATAGCCTCCACATCACCCATCTGTATCCCTCAGCCACCATCACCTGCCATCTCATCCTCAAGTGATCTGTTGGCCATTTATTATTGGATAACCTATCCATTATCAAGCTGACCTGTCTCCCATGCCCAACCGACCCCCGTTTAAAAGAAACTACTGTTATTCCTCTTATTTTCTCTATTCACCCATTGCACCAGAGAAATTCACCACCTACTCCTCAATTACTGTTCGTTGTCCTCATCCACAGTCAGTCGCCCCGCTAACGTTGTGTTTTATTGCAGGTACTGTTGCAGAGATGGCGCCAAAATCCAAACAAGCAGAAGGAGAGGAGAATCTGTTTCTTCCACCTCCTGTCGACCTGGACAAGATCCCACTAGTCGACAAAGACCAATTAATCGTAGATACTAAATGCAATTTCAATTTCTTAGACCTCCAGTCGTGGCTCAAGGAAGTTTTCTTGGACCAGAGTGATGAAATTGGACTCTGGGAGTCCAATTTACCCCTCTACCTCTTTCCCCAAATCCACCATTTTCCTGAGTTTTCTCTTAAGTGTCAAGCCCACTATATCCCAGAAAAAAGAGCCGTCATCTCCTCGTTCGGAGAAATCCTATTTCTCATCACGCCTGAATCCATAGACCATATGATGCAAATACCCCGAGCTGACTCTGCGTCTCCCTTCAACCTGGAAATTCTGACAGAATTGTACCAAAAAATGACCTTCCCCCAACGAGCTCAAATATTCAAGCTTTTCCTTCCCCCATCCACTCAATTCCCCTCCACAAATCATCCTTATCCATCATCCATGTTCTCCACTAAGGGAAATCAGGTCATTTCTTCCCTTTGTGCTTTGTTAGGATACTTTTCTAATTAGTGGGTAGATGAACCCATTCTGGGTTTTCTATCCATCTTTTCTACCGACAAAAAACCCACCACCCAATTTTATTTCAGCACATTCTTGGTGGACAATATTTACGAACAGTTCATGAATTTTGGCACAGAAGGCATGTTCAGATACTCATCGGTACTAGAATACTTGTTCGTCTTCTTCCAGGCAAATAAATTTGGCTTTTCCATGCAGAAGATGGATGGAGATGGTAAACCACAGGCAGTCACACCGTGGACCACCTTGCTTAAGCACAACTCCACTAATTTCAGCTTCAAGGAATTCATCGATCAGTTCTACCACCCCGTGGTCAGTATGCTAGGCGGTAGGCCTGCGCCTTGGATAAACGATGAAGTCCAGAGGATCCTGCATCTCTCTGACAACGCAAAGACTGGGGATCGACACCTCTATCAAAATCATACCGAGATCAGAGTATACGGGTGCGAGTTGGCACCGTATAAGATGCCCAAGTATTTTCCTGACAAAATCTTTGCCCTAGAATATATAAGGAAGATTATTAATTCCGACGATATCCATTTTGTGTCGTTGAAGAAAAAGCAGCGGCTGAGAATCAAGGGGCAGATTGGCTCCTTCATCTGCAACAATCGTGGCGCTGGGGAAGAAGCAGATAGGATGCTGAGGGAGATGAAGTTCTTCATAAGCTTCCCATGACATTATGATCCTTGTGGGATCATCTCAGGAATGAGGGTCAAGAACAAAAACATCCCATATACTCATGAGCCTAGGCTTGAAATTGAAAGATTTGCAAATCAGACGGTGTGGGAGCCCAACACATTGGTATAAATAGAATAGCAAGGTCCCCCTGCCACTGTGTCACAAATGACCATGCCACAGGTCCCTAAAGAGAAGAGGTCTAGGTAGGATTTATCTCCGCTAGTCAACGAGGTATCTTCTGAGGAATTTCAGCTGCATACCAAGAGGCCAAAGACTGTTGTAGCTCCTGGCCCGACCAGGGAAAAAGAAGCCCTGCCTACCACAGTGACCATGTCTATTATTCCACCCTTTGGTTCAAGCATCCATAAGGCCATAACCTTAGTAGTGATGGAGAAATCTACAGATCCTCCATTGACCACCCAGTCGGGCAAGGGAGGACCGAACATGAGTATCTTCGAGAAGTATGAGCTGATAAAGAAAAAGAACCAGACCCTTACCAGCAGTACTTGCACTTAGTTTTCAAAGCAGACGTCGACTGCGTAGAATAGGCGACTATCCGCATTTGACACAGAAAAGGGAAGAATGCACATGGCCTTCCTCCAGGCAAAGGTACCAGACCCCAAAGTGATCACTGATTATAAAAGCGCCACCTTTGAATTCTAGACGAAGGACGTGCATCCGACCGATCAAATGGATCTTCACAAGTAGACAGGGGAAATGGTTTTCTACACACTGGCACATGCTTCTACTGTTGCTTCAAAATTACAGGTGTCCCTGAACAATGTTCAGACACAGCTCAAGATGGAGAAGATTTCATCCTTTGCTAAGGAAAATAGGATCAAAACTTTGGAGGAGCTGGTCCTCAAGATTGGTTATGATCCTTCGAACATCAAAGCAGCTGAGGAAATGATAAAGGAGAAAAATGATGACATAGCCTCCTTGAGAAAACAACTGAAACTCCCACCCACAGAGGATTCGCAGGCGAAGGAGATAGCAGAGAAAGAAGGAGAGAAGGATGAAATACTAAAGCTGCTCATGGAGCAGAATGCACAGCTTAAAGAAATGGAAGCTGAGATGGAGAAGCTGTTAAAAGAGAAAGAGAAATTGAAGCCAATGGAAGTCATTCCATTGAGTGCTATTCCAATTTCAGGAGGGAGCACAGCGTCAGCAATAGAAAACCCATCCGCGACTCCATTGACATCACAGGAGAAGACAACCGACCTGGCTAAGTCCATGGAGAAAATGAACCTACAGGAAACGGAGATCAACAGGCTTAAAAAGGAAGTTGAGAACCTTCAAGAACTCAAAAATTCCTTCCAAACCAGCCTCTCCAAGGAAAAGAAGGTGACAGAATAGCTCAAGCATGAGTTACAACAGCTCCAAAAGAAAACAGTGGCAGGAAAGACTTTGGTCGAGGTTAAAGAGAACGTATGGACAGACATCACTAAGTCCATAAATGAGATATGGCCCATGATCCATATCATGTTTGAGAAGAATGAGTTGTTGCTGAGAAGAAAACAAGCCATTGAAAAGATCAGAGTAGAATTGGGAGACATGCCAGCATAGGCAAACTAGATCATCAAGTTCCTCAATTCTAAGACCAGAGAAGAGCTGGAAGAACTAAAGATTGAAGACAGAACTGAGACCATCCTTCAGGTCAAAAGAGTTTTGAACAAGAGAGGATTAATACATCAGTTGGAAGAAAAGGTTCAGGTCATGGACTTGCGGGTACAAAGATTCTTCAGTAAGACTGAAGCTCTCCAGAAGAAAGGTCTTCCTGGTCTGAAAGTGATCAATGATAAATTGATGATACTACCCGACTACAAGAAGAGATTATCCGAAGTGGCTAAGGATAGTTCAAAGTTTGCAGGCATACAAGGGAGCATCACCGGTAAGGCATTCCTATATTCCCTTCAGTGGGACATCAGTATCCAACACGAGATTTGGTACATATTCCTCACAAGGCCTACATTCGCCAAGTATACAGAAATGGACGAAGTGTATCGAAGACTGATCAAAGTCAACGTGCCTAGTCATCTCAGATGGGAGAAACTCTGTTATCTGATTGATTAGCAGATGAGCTGTCCCGACCCAGCCAACTATCTAGTTAGATGAATTCGTGCAGAAGCTTCATCAACGGCCCACCCAGAAATCAGCGTGCAGTTACACCACATCATCAAGCACTTCCTACATTTAGTAATTTTGTTAAGTTAGTTAGGCTAAAAATAGATTTAGCATGTCCTGGTCATTAATGACAGGATATTTGTAATTTGAGTTATAAATACTTCACCTTTCAAAGTATTGAGGGGCTGATCTTCACACCCTGAAGCTATCAGACTGTAATCTTTTTGAAGAGATCTTCCATTAATNTAATAAAAAGGAGTCACTTTACAGGATTCTTGCATGTATTCACTGGTGATGTTTTTCTCTCTGAGTTGAATGTATTTCTCACTTTGTTATCACATTGCTTTCTACATCTAATCTTTAAGAGTAAAGAATGTTGGAGGATTTATCTCGTATACCATGTTTCTGACTCGAAAGATTTTTAGTGTTCATCTTCTGGTGTTTTCAATAAAGAAATTCTTAAATGCTTCTTTGTTGAAATTATCTTTCTCATCTTTTCTTCTGTTCATCATTTAAGCTACTGAAAGATCCAGTGATTATATTATCTCTCCTTGTGAAAGTTTTCCTTTTGAATTTTTTGGTTTGTATTTCATATTTTATTAAAACACAGACCCCATAGCCCAATGGATGTGTAGACTGTCTCAACCAATTCAAAAAAACACTTTGACAACGAAAACTGACCTATTTCTTTACCAAGTTTAATATTTGAAATTTGAAACATAGCTAAATCTAATAGAGAGATCCCTCTCTGAAGTTGGAAGGGCTAGATCCCAGCTTCAAAAGTGGTTGGATAAAGTTACCTTAGTAGATTTCTTCTGCTGTCAACCTCTACGAAATTTACCAAGTGCTAACATAGTGGCGACTCCACTGGGGAAGAACATAAAAGTTATAATTTCACATTTTCTTTTCCCTAAAAGGAAAATTTGTTCCTGGAATATTGCAAATTTGAGAAGAAAGTAATGTTTAGAGGTTGATTGAAATTTGTACATATTATTTTCGGACTCATAAAACTAAAAAACATATATATATAAAATCAAAAAGAAATCTAGCTCCTAAGAAAGTTTATACTCGATCTCATCCAGACCAAGAACCTACGATAGTGACAGATAACCCCGAACAGTTGCTCTGGAAAAAGACCTTAGCTGAAAGCTCAATGAGTCATATTCTCCTTCATACGTCCCTTCCCTTTTTATGGAAACCCATTACCTGGAAAAATCCTGACCTTGACACCTTTTCCCAACAGAGCCTGGTTAGAACCCGGTCTGATAGTTTTGTGACTGGAATCATTTTCGACCCAACCATTTTACAACCCATAACCCCTGAAGTTCTTTCTCCCACTTTGAAACCACAAATCACTCCCTCAGTACTATCCAGTCCTTCCTCGTCCTCGTCATCAGTTACTACCTCACCAATAATCCAGTCTGTTATCCCACCTTCTCCACCCATCATGGCAGCTCGATATGCTCCCTTGGTGTTGACTCCACCTCTTCATGCCATGCCCCAGGACTACCAAATGAGACTTCTGCAGTTCGATGCAACAAGACCTTTGAGTGCACAACAATATGTAGATAAAATGAATGATTATTATGATTTGCATGAAGTAGACGAAGCTGACATTCAAATGATATTGTTTTCCCAAAGTTTGAAAGGTGACGCTAAAAAATGGTACAAAGGGTTGCGCACCACCTCCGTCCTTGACCTTACCGCATTCCAAAGGAGTTTTCTAGAAAGATGGGAGGTAAAGAAAAACGCTCTCCAAATATTGTCAGAATATGAAAGTATTAAAAGGAATCAAGGTGAGACAGTGCAAGATTACTGCACTCGTTTCAATAACCTGTACAACGCAATCATAGCTGAAATCAAACCTCCACAGGGTTTGGCCTTGATAAAATTCCCTGATGGCTTTGATGCTGACATGTCATACCAACTAAGAGAAAGAAATTCTACCACCCCGAAAGACATGCAGAAAAGTGCAATAAATGTGGAGGCCAATTTATCGGCAAAGAGGGCACGTCAAAGGTCAGAGAGGAGAGTCACAATTAAAGAAGAACCTTCCACATCAACCTCAGATTCCAAATTGGATTCTTTGGCCAGAGCAATGGAAAGAATGATGGAAAGACTTACTATGTCAGATAGAAATCCTCCAAGAGGCAACCCACCTACTCCTCAGGTTCAAAATCCTAACTTCAGGAGAAACCCTCCTCAAATCAGACAGAGAGATCCTAGGGATCAAAGAGAGCAGAGAGGTCCCGATCAACAGATCAGACCTCCCCTGGAAGAAAATTATGTTGATAAAGGGGAGGAATTGATTGAGGAATTAGAATATACTCACATAAATCTCATGGGCATTCACAATAACAAAGCTATTTTCCTTACCCAAGAAGAGAAAGAGATTTTTATTCTCAACCAAACAAAGGTAAGTGAAGAAGCTGAAGATGCAGAATAACAGGCATTTGAAAATGCCATTTTGGAGGTACATCGGTAGTATAATCTGCGGAGTAAAAAGACAGAAGGGAGTTCCCCAAAAAAGACGATTGAAACAAAGAAGGTGGTCGAAACCAAGAAATCCTCTGAGCCATTTGCCGAGAAGATGCCTGAAAAGAGCACTGTCGAAGTTCCCGTGAAGAAAAACCTTACTATTCTTAAAAGATCTTCATAGCCCGAGGTTACACCTACTAATCCACCAAGTACTTCTGACCAGAAGAGCGTGGTGGACAAACTAGAATTGATGAGCCAAGGTAGAGCTCCTACTCCCTTTAGCGTTGAGGGGGAATTAGCCAAAGTAAAAATTCCCATCCCACTTTCAGAGTTGATGAACAAAGACGTTTATCATTCACAGGTGATTAAAGCACTGACCATTGAACATGACATGGGCACGAAGGCCTTAACCATTGGATCAACAAATCATTCAGACATTGTGAACCTTACTGATGATCAACCCGAACTTTTGTTTGGACCTGAACTAGATGGTCGAGAGGATACTGGGGATGTTGCTCCTTTTTACATCAGTCTAAACATACATGTCCTGATCTTGCATAACGCTATTCTTTATTCGGGCGCTTCCCACAATCTGATGCCTAAAGCAGTAATGGAGAAACTGGGACTGGAGGTTACCAGACCTTATAAGGATTTACACTTATTCAACTCCAGTAAAGTTAGATGTATTGGTCTGATCAAGGACCTATGCATCACCTTGGTTCAGATTCCTGCAAAGAGCATTCTAATGGATGTGGTAGTCGCAGACATCCCTCCAAAGTACAGAATGTTGCTCTCTCGGTCTTGGGGGGCCAAGCTGAGAGGTACCCTATAGGTAGATATGTCTTATGCCACTATCCCTATTTTCGAGCAACAAAGAAGGCTATACAAAGAAACATTGATGAAATACATGGTCAGTAGCCAGGAAAAACTGCACAACTACCCTCTTTACTCTGCACATTCTGACTTGGATTCTTTTATCTTGTACACTGATGGGGACACGGGAGGAAAAGATACTCAGCTGGTAGAAGATACATCTAGTCAAGATGAAGGCCAAGAAACCATTGAGGTAGAAAAGATGAAAAATGTAATAACGGAAGAGCTACCGACAGATTTCTGGAGCATGGATTTTGACAGAGCAGTAAGCAAAGAAGGAGATGGAGCAGGAGTCTGGCTGCCAAAACATAGAAATAGGTATTCAGAAAACCATTCTTACAAGTTAAATTTCCAATGCACTAACAATATTGCTGAGTATGAAGCCTTGATGCTCGGTTTGAAGCTTTTGAAAAGAGTTGGTGCTAAAAATATTATGGTAAGAGGTGATTCTGAGTTGATAATCAAGCAAATCAAGGGTGAGTATGCTGTGAAACACCCACATCTTAGAGCATACAGGAAATTTGTCCTTGATGTCCTTAGATGTTTCACTGAAGTTGACTTGTAGGTAATTCTGAGGGGACAAAACATTCTGGCAGACGGATTGGCTACGCCAGCAGCCACATGTAAGATTCCTTTCCACTCGACTCGCCCATACACTGTTGAGGTGAAATGCAGACCAACCATTCCCAACAATATCAGGTACTGGCAAGTGTTTGTTAATGATGATCAAATCGAAGACTTTTTGCAGTGTAAAAAGGATTTTGAATGTACAAATATAGATTTAGAGAACGGAGATGAAAATGTAAATAGATCTGATTTTGAAATTGATAGTGTTAATAGCATAGATTCAGGAGAATTAGGCGATGACGAAATGGATGCCGATGTTTTACATTTGAAAAGCAATGTTTTGCCTAGGGGTCTAGTTCCTTTAGAGGACTTGTTTGATTTTGACGACGTAGCCAAAAAACCCAAAATTGAAGCACATGGACAAGAGGTAGAAGACTGTAATATAGCGACCGAAGAAAAACCCAGGATAGTCAAATTGTCCAAATCACTGCCCCCTGAGCAAAAACTCAAATACATTGAGATATTCAAAGAATATTTGGATGTCTTTGCCTGGGGTTATGAGGATTTGAAAGCTTACGATATCAGCATCATAGAGCACAGGATTCCACTAAAACAAGACCAAAAACCATTTAGACAGAAACTTAGGAGGATAAATTCCAAGTTACTCCCTCTGGTAGAAAAGGAAATCAAAAAAATGTACGATGCCAAAATAATAGTCCCGCTGCGTTTTTCCAAATGGGTCTCTAATTTGGTCCCTACTCGTAATAAATCTAGGGAAATCAGACTTTGGATAGACTTCCAAAATTTGAATAAGGCCTCCTTAAAGGATAATTACCCCTTTCCCAAAATGGTCCACATCCTACAAAGGGTGGTTGGATCCAGTCGAATATCTTTGCTGGACGATTTCTTGGGTTACAATAAGGTCCTAGTTCACCCGGATGACCAAGACAAAACTGCTTTCACCACACCATGGGGCACTTTCATGTATGTGAAAATGCCTTTTGGTCTGATGAACGCAGGAGCCACTTTCCAGAGAGAGATGGATATCGCCTTTGTGGAAGAATCGGGTAAGTTTATCGTCGTCTATTTAGATGATGTAACTGTGTTTTCCCGATCTGATGACAAACACCTGCAACACCTCAGAAGAGTTTTCGAGAAGTGTAAAAGGTTTGGGATTTATTTAAATCCTAAGAAAAACCTCTTCGGGTTAGAGGAAGGCAAACTGCTAGGGCATATCATCTCCAAGGATGGAATCAAAATAGACCCTAGCAGAATCGAGGCCATACAAAAATTAGAACACCCAAGAAACCTTAAAGAATTACAGTCTTTTATCGGGAGAATAAACTTTCTAGGAAGATTCATTCCCAATCTGGCAAAACTCCTTAGAAACATTACAAATATGCTAAAAAAAGATGTGAAAATAAAATGGGACTATGAGTCCAGACAGTCTTTCGAACAAGTCAAACGAGCACTCACAGAGGCCCCTGTTTTAATCAGTCTGGATTTTACTGAGGATTTCTATCTTTTTTCTTTCGCTTCCAAACATACTATAGCAGCGGTCTTACTACAGAAGAGCAACGAAGGGTATGAACAACCCATAGCTTTCTTCAGTAAAGCATTAAGAGATGCTGCTCTGAATTACAAGATAATGGAGAAACAAGCTTTTGCTTTGGTGAAAGCCATAAAAGACTTTAGGGTCTACATTCTCCATTCCCACACCATAGCATATGTTTCGAACACTGTAGTAAAGGACATCTTGACACAGGAAAATACGGATGGAAGAAGGGGCAAATGGATTGCTGTCATCCTAGAATAGGACATAGAGATTAAGCCTACGAAACTAATCAAAGGTCAAGGCCTTGCTAAATTAGTGGTTGAATCTAACTTCCATGCTCTTGACATTAATTTTTTAGCTGCAGTAGATGAACAGGGTGAGATGGCGACTCCAAGTGTGAGAGAGGTATTTCTCAACTCTCCATGGTATGCAAACCTTATATTCATTTTGCAAAATTTACAGGCTCCCCCTAGTTTGACTAAGACTAAAGCTACATTTTTAAAGTTGAAAGCTTTAAAATTTTGTATTCTAGAGGGCAATTTGTATTGGAAAGTTCCTGGAGGCATTCTGTTAAATTGTTTATTGAAAGATGAAGCTGACAAAGTGTTACAATAATTTCATGCAGGAGAATGTGGTGGCCATCTGAACTGGAAAGTCACAGCCAACAAAATTCTCAGGGCTGGTTTTTATTGGCCCACCCTGTTCACTGATGTACATCATAAAGTGACTGCCTACCCTCAATGTCAATTGTTTGAAGGCAAAAGGAAACTCCTTCCTCTCCCCTTGAAACCGATCTCAGTTGAAGCCCCTTTCCAGCAATGGGGAATGGACTTCATTGGAGAAATACACCCCCCTTCCCTAGGCCATCACAGGTGGATTCTCACTGCCACCGATTATTTTACCAAATGGATTGAAGCAGTACTAAGCAGGCAAGCCAATGACTCTGTTATTATCAAATTCCTTGAAAATAATATCTTGTCTCGCTTTGGATGTCTTAGAAAGATTATAACTGACAATCCAGCTGCTTTTCAGTCGAAGAAGCTCATAGATTTCTACAACCAGTATCACATTGGTTTGGGGCATTCCACTGCCTACTACCCTTAGGGGAATGGGCTGGCAGAATCTTCAAACAAAACCTTGGTAAATATCATCAAGAAAACGTTGCTAGAAAACAAGAAATCATGGCACAACAAGTTGGTGTTTGCCTTGTGGGATGACAGACTTACCACCAAGAGGTCAATTGGCATGTCTCCATACAAGTTGGTCTATGGAACAGAAGCAATTTTTCCCACTTCCCTAGGAGTCCCTGTCATGAAGTTGCTTCAAGAGGTACAAGTTGAGCCAAATGACTCACAGAGAAGGATCAACCAGATGATCCATTTGTAGCAGTCTAGGGAAGACGTTTTCAACAAGACTCAGGTAATCCAAGAAAGCATCAAAAATATTTTTGACAAAAGAACCAAGGAAGATGACTTTGAACTAGGAGATTTGGTGCTGAGATGGGACACCAGAAATGAAGACAAGGGAAAGCATGGAAAATTTGACAGTCTATGGAGAGGTCCATACATGATTCAATCTTTTAGAGGGGATAATGCTTTTTTGCTGAATAACGTTGATGGGACAGATCTACCAGGAGGACCTTTAAATGGCAGAATGCTAAAACATTATGTTCCACCTGAGTAAAGATTTGAGTTCCACTCACCATTCTACATGCCATTTTTATTTTTCACTTGCATTTTCTAAGTGAATAACATTAGTCAGTTGGTTGAAGCCCGAAGAGAAGGCCCTAAGCTGCTGACCACTGTTCTTCCAATTTTTGAGAATAAAACCAATCAATCAACGAAGGCTACTAGGCAGAAGTTTTCAGAATGACAGGAACCAGGATTCTTGGCACTTCACAAGGCAAGTACCA
>SNQJ01S0017247.1:161949-196609 GCA_010110895.2 Picea sitchensis
TCCAATGAAAGTAAAAACAAAAAGCAAACCAATGAGTCTTCTCAATGCAAATGAAAATGTTCTTTCAAATCAACAAGCAAATGAGAAAAACCAAACACTTAACTCTCAACCAATCACTGGTTCTCAGCCAATCAGACACACTCAAGTCTAGAAGTCAGAGAGAATGAAATTGCCAATAAGAGCTAAGAAACGAAAGTCAAGCTACAAAGTGCAAGAAAAACCTTGAAACCCTAAAACAGTTCGAGCATGCAAACTAAAGCAAGAGAAATATTAATCAAGGATCCAATAAGCCCACCAGAGGTGAATCAACTGATCTGAGCAGTCAAAACTCAAATTCAAAATTTTCAAAAATCTTGCTTGCAGGCAAGCAGTGTAACACAGTGCGAGAATCTATGATTCTCGTAGGCAAACCTTATAGCAAGGTGCGAGGTGTTCGCATTGGACCCTATGTGCAGTGTGTGAACTTGACTGATTCTTGCAAGATGTAGTTAAACACAGTGCGAGAACTCCTGAAGATGACAAAAAAAATTGAAAATGAAAGAAAAAAGACAAAAGCTTCTGGACCCAGAAGGTCTCTCAGGATATCCTGAGGACTCATAGACTGATAAGACAGGAGAAAAATGAAACTCGAGGAAATGGCCACAAAAAAACTAAAAAACCATAAATAAAAAGGGAATGTCCCCAGTGGAGTCACCAATTTTGTTTCAGGATTAATCTGTAAGTTTAGACACAAACCGATCTCCCTAGATCCACCTAGATCTAGAACAAAACAGGACAGAATAATACACTTTCCCTAGATTTTAACTGTTGAATGGACTAGGAGGCAAGAATCATGTACGTACCTTATGATCACTTCCTTGGGTCTTTGTTGTTCCAAGCTTCGCTCCAATGCTCTTGTGTCATCCAGACCACAACAAAACAAACCAATCAAAGTGAAGACAATTCAATATATTCAACAATTAATCTATGTATATGATCAAGGAGTACAATAAAGTGACATTAGCTTTATGGGAAAGGGACATATTACTGTATTATATTGATTGAAAGTGAAACTTACAACCTAAGCCTTGATGTTGCAAATCTCCTTTCGATGGCTCCTAGCTCTGACACACACACTTGCTCATGCATGAAGAAAATCAACCACTTTTGATGACCTTGCTGGTGTCTCTAGCTGCTATAGCATCAGTCCTTCATACAATCTTCCACTAATTCTCCAATCAATCTCTTGCTAGTTTTCTTCTAACCTTTTCCATGAGCATCCTCCTCAATATATAGGATAAAATATATTAGTTACTTGGATAGGAATGATCCCAAGATATCAGGAAAACCAGTACTTAGATAACCATTCGAATGCCAATTCATCCTTCTAGAAGATTCCCTTCTAGAAGATTTGAGAATTTTATCTTTTTCCTTCCTTTAGAAGATGTTCGCACCCTGGAAGTTAGGTACAGTGTGAACCCCTTGCACCCCAGCTTAATGCAGCATGCGAGAATAATGCATTCTCATAGGAAAATATATAGGTAGCCTGCGAACCTCCCTTAAAAATATGATTTCTGGAAGCAGAAAAAAGTAACTTTTCTCAGGAAAGTGTTCTAGGGAAGAGATTGATTTCTCCATCATCATTATATCATCATGATGACCAAAATTATGGATAACACCTAGGTCTTAGTCACGCCTCCTCGTCAACTTTTCCATGTTAGCTCTGTATGGAAAGATCGATCTGCATTAGAGATTTAGCAAGAATATATCAACAAAATCATTTGAATCAAAATCCCAACCCCCGATACACCAACTAAACTAGCGAAGCAATGGGACATTCGCAGCATAAGATATGATCGTATTTGGAAATTTAATAGACCAGTTAATGATCGATCCCACATTTTTTGCTACCTCGTGTGCCAATTAGACAACAACAATTTGAAATCACCGATATACCACCTTACCTCCCTTGTCATCAACCCACGATTGAATTAAGTTTAAACATCTTTGAAGATCTGGCAGCAGATTTAATGAAATCAAACTCATAACCCGAATTGAATGGCTAATGCGACAAGGTAAGTTCATTCCTGTTTAAATATCTAGAACGGTTTTGAACAAATTCATTCTACTCATAAGTTGAATTCTAGAGCATCCAAAGGAGCAAAGAAAACATCTCGAGACTATACTGGCCCTCTGATTATCATAACCAGGTTTAACAAGCTACATAGTTATGTATTCAGGTTTGTCAATTCGTTGGCCATAATATATTCATCCAGGTTTCTTGCACAATCTCTAAACTATGTTCTAGTTGTAAGAAAGATGCCGCTATGAAATCCAACCACTAGATGCTCACCAAGGGAACCCAAACTAAAAGAAGATGAAATAGACTAAGGTTCCTCTCCGGGGACCACGAGGAAGTTGGAGTACACTCCCAGGTCGGAGCCTTTCATTAAAACATCAACAAAGAAATATTTTGTCCAACCTCCAGCCTTCGGTGATACAGAAGAAAGAACTGGATCCAAAGTAATGCTCCCATAGTGGGGGGATCTCTTCAACAGAATTATCCGAGAAGAATACCCAGAGTATATACCACACAACGACCCGGACATGAGGGCGCTTGATGACCAAGTGTTCTTGAACATTCGACGATTGTATTTACACATGGTGGCAAGTAGAACCCCAGTTTTCCTTTGCATAGAGGTTCTGAAATGGCTCATAGACCATACGGACGGGCATAAGTGCTTGATCAATTATGAGAATGGTGGATGTGTCAGAGTTTTCCTCCTAACAGAAGTCCAAAAATACTACAAGCTCAGGGACCGAGAGGAGTGGCTCAACATGGACATCGTGGTGAAGTTCTATGAATTCCATCACACCATCCAGTTGATGACATCTTGGTGGAAGGAAGACAAGAATTTCACTAACTGGATAAATGGATGGTATGGGAAAATTAACCTGAGAGAGCCATACATCTATTTGATGGCTCTCATCTATCGGTTATATGGAGAAAAGGACTACTCCAATTTTTCTGAAGCATGGATGTCGTTGGCATACACACTGGCGATCTTCAGAAGCAACTTCAATTGGGGAGTGATAATATCAAAACAATTAATCATCTGTGTACAGCAGGCGTAGACGCCGAAAGAAGGGGAGGCACCCACTTTCTACATGGCCTCGTACCTTATCGATGTCATGTGCATAAGGAATGTCTTCACCGACATGAATTTAAGATGCCATGTTGTGAAGCTCCGGGTCTATGTCTACTTCATCATACTATGGGAGAACAGGTACACGAAATATTATGCACTCATCTGCGATGAATTCATCGCCCGTATTCATTTTATTATTTTCAAGAAAGAATGTCCAATATTATCTACAGTAGCTAAGAAAATGGTAGCAAAGGTAGGGAATTGGTATTTAGACGAATGCTCAACCTAAATCAAAGTGTTCGGGGCCATAAAAGAACCGCATCTCCTACCTACTCATGTCCCAGACTGGCTCGTTGTGGGAGAAATCTTCTATCATACTATCTTGTAGGGATAAAATGCCACATTAGTCAAGGACAAGAAGTAGGATTTCATACCTTGTGGTTTCCATGTGGGGTTATATTTGGTGAAGGATACTGCTCAAGCCAAACAAGAAGGGCTAAGCCAATTGGAATTTGGTTTCCGACAGGCTGATTCCGCAAGAACGACCCTAAAGGCATGGTCCTCCAACATGCTTCACATGTATCATCCTATTTTATGTATGCTCATGATAAGTTTGACGATGAAATTTTTAGAGAATACACCCAAGACTGGGACGAGGTGGTGTAGAGGATGTCCAAACCAAACATGACAAGTTTCAAGGCCATGAGCATGGATGAACATGTGGAAACAATAGAGCAGTCCAATCAAGAGGGCCTCAGAACCAAGGAAGAAATCAAAGTGGTAGAGACAACAGAGGCATAGAGAAGGGTATTTATCTTGCTAGAAGGTGCACATAGAATCATTGATCAAATGACCCTGATATGATAGAAATGATAAGGATTCCCATTGATGACCCAATCGAAAGCCAAGGAGAACCAAGTGGCCTAGATTCGATGCAACTTGAAGAAAACACTGGCTCAGAAAACCCTGAAGTGCCACCACCATGGATCAGATCACCAGGGGAAATGTCAACCCAGCCCGAGATAGAAAGGACATCAAGGATAATAGGTATACCAAATACCTTATTCTATTTTATAACCATCTACGATTATGAGGAGAGTTCAAAGGTGTCCTTGGTCACTCTAGTGCAGATTACAGAGGAGAAATAACTTGAGAGAGCATCCACCTTCGGTCCCGATGCTCCAGTTCAGAGTCGTTTGCAGATTGAGAATGAGGCGGAAAGTGCCTTAGACACCGAGCCACTCAACATAATGATAACCCCAATGGACAACTCAAGGGATGATCTAGGATCAGGTAAATGAGAAGAAGAGATTCCACAACAAGAAATCCACATTTCAACAACTGATCATCAAGTAAGTATTGAACCTGCCCCATATTCCTTATTTTTGGTTGATGACTTACCACCCGATGAGAAACAACTAGAGACCGGGCCATTGGGACATATAGAATACTCTCAGGAACCCAACCTTGAACACATATACACAGTCGGGAGCCTAGGAAATACTCTAACTTGGGGAGAACAACAAATCCATGAACCTATTGATGAGGTCTCCAATATAAAAGAAATCACCTATGATCAAAAGAGGAAAGTCATCATTAAGAGAACCACTAAGAAGGGGAGGCTTACGTTGGACAATTCGATCATCATCACTATAGAGGAGAAATTGATCAGCATAGAGCATGCCAAGACGTTCGAGATTATCTATGTAGGGATGACTATCATAGATTCCACCTTGGACAAAGAGAGGAAAGATGAAGAGGAACCAATCATTGCGCTAAATGCATTGGAGCATCTGTGCCAATTGGTGAAATACTATCAAGACTCCACACAGGCCACAATGTTTTTGAGAGGTGAATTTCAAGATTCCTATAGAAAATTCACGAATGAACGTCACCTTTTCACTGTAGGGATAGATGACTTCCAAGAATACACCCTTCTATTGCTAGCGACCAACAAATACATGGAAAGATGGTATGAGAAGGCCCACCAAGTAGTGGAAAGAATTGATTGCATCAGGGTAGTTCAAAAAGGCCGAGACACCAAAGGGAACGACATTTGGGTGCTAAGGGATAACAACATAGATCGGATAAGAAAAGAGGTTGAATATTGGGTGAAAATGGCCCAAGAAACTCAGTGGGAGATTCAAGAAAAATGGGTTGATTGCAAAAGGAGTTGGGTCAAGATAAATCGAGAGATGAGAGACATTGGTCTCCTAGAACTCAACTCACCCGAGGAATTTGTCGACTTGCATGACATAGTCAAACAACATGCAGAACAAGACTCAGGATGGACTGCAAAGGTACAAAAGTTGGAAATCATGGCTCCAGATCAAGTACAACAGTTCATGGAGCACCCGATCAAGTCTTGAACAATATTACAGAAGTTAAGTGTTAAAATAGTCAAGTATCGAGCACAGGTAGTAGAAGTAAAGGATATCCTTTCAGCCTTGATGGACCAATATAAATTCCTATATGCCAACACATGTGAGGAACTCTTTGTAAAATGGTCAAAGTATGAGAAGAGTCATCCACTTCAGTGAAATCATTCAATGACTCTTAGAAGACAAAGAGATGGAAGTTCCATGTGGCGATGTTTTTCTTTACTTAGCTTACACTTTTGATAGTATTTTTAGTCGATGATTTGTTATAAATAATAGGATTGACCTTTTAGAATGGTCTATGGTTTTGGGCGATGACCCTCATTTTTGGAATTGTAAAGAACTATTTTTGAACTACCTTAATTGAGAAGTCATGTTTAGGACTAGAGACAAACTTCTGTTTTTCATCAAAGGCATGTGTGATTGGATTTGAGGAGGAACTACTTCCAACTTTGTTTCATGAATGGATGTTGTAATGAGTAAGAGTTTATGAATCTATTGACAAGTTAGTTGATTCAATATTTTTCTAAAGTTCTTGTTCTTAATGATGGAAAAAAAATCATTGTGTTAATGTGTGATTAATGATTAGAGATAAGGAAATTATTTTTCTTGCCATCATTTTATTGCATGTTTGTTTTCTTTCGATAATTGTATCTCAATCAATAACTGAAATACCAACAAGTTAATGTATTAGTAATAGGCTATCACGGGTGTGAAAGTCTTTGTCTGCATGCTTGAGCACAAGGGTTATCCCAAGATCATCCTTATTCAATAGTTAAGATTTATCCTTTTATCAACTGGTTTATACCAACACACATATTTTTATCAGACCCATCTAATAAAATAAAATACAAAAAGAGAACATTTAAACTGAAGGAGGAATTTTCATAAGAAGATATCCTATCAATCACTACGTAAATCCCATCGATTATTTGGATGGATTGACATATCTGGAGAACCATTCCACTATCAAACACCGCATATTCTAACTGGGCCTCATTGGTGGGTTTGGTTCATGTTGTTGAGCTAAAAGGATTTAGGACCGCTTAATAGAATTGGCGTTAGAAGGAGGGCCTGAATGAATGAATGGATGATTATATTTCTGATATAATATTTCACACAACCTATAGATTCAAAACAACCCTCATACATTGCTAGTCATTCTCAAGACAAACCGCATACACTGAGTACTCCTAAAATGAGTAGCTCACCCTAGCAAGAGGAAGAACATTTATTCCTTGAAATACCTTATGCTCTTCCCCACAAGGAGTTGAACTAGTTCATAAGAATCACAAGATCTTACACCTAAAAAATTGGAGCACTACCCTTAGCCCCGTTACTTCCTCGTAGAAAACAAGTAAGCAGACCAGTGGTTGACACCCCTAACCAAGTTTTTTTTCACACAATAGAAGACCTGATAGATTTGTCCCTCACTGATATCGAACATCCCCTCAATTCAATCCCCGAAACATGAGTTGGTCACTGCTTTGAGCATGACGCCTTTGAATCTGATGAGGAAGAGTTTAACTCGGAGCACTCAGCTTCATAGTCAGATGACATGGAGGATAAAAATGATCATAATGAAGAAAGGGAAAACCCACCTCATAATAATCAACCTTGGTTGGCCAGAGATGCTCTGGAAATCCCCAGACGAGTACATAACCTTCCCCAACATCCAGAAAAGTAACTCCCTAAATTTGACCCTGAAACCTCAGGATTTCCTAAAGACCATATCAAAATTTTCATACTAGCTATTAGACTGATGAATGTCCAAAATTAAGACATAGTGATATAGGTGGATATCGATGGCCACCCACCTTTTCCAACTGGCTCAAAACAATTTTTTGATAATTTTGGTAATTTACTATTTTTAACAGTTTTTTGAGGCCCTAGACGACGTTTTTTGTAAAATGGGTACCAACATGCATTCAACATGATCACATCAAAAGTTGTAGTCCTCAGATATATCTTTCTAACAATGTATCGAGTGTCCCAAACAGATATTGTATGAAAAAGTTACGCCCCCGAGAAGTTGACATATCAACTACCTCCATCGAGGCCCGCAAACCTTTTGGATTTTCATCTTTCAGGGTTAGGGTTTTAGATTTTACTTATGTTAAAAAGGACCTTAGAGCCTCATTTTAAGAATCATCTTCTTGCAAATGAGAATAGCTGTCACATCTCTTCTTAGAGATGAGCTGCCACCATTCTAGTGAGTCTTTCACTCTGTATTTTTACATTCTTTGTACATTTTCTCTCATTAATAGATGTATTACTATATCTATGAGTTTATGGTTTCATCTCTGATACATTTGTGTTATATTGTTGGATATCCGAGATATCTCTATATATTTCTTTATTATATCTCATATCTCGTTTCGTGTTGAAAATAATCTGGATCAGTGGTATCGGAGAAGGCTTCTCTTGATCATTTTTTAGTGCATGTTCCCGAAGAGGTCTGAGTATAGGAAATTGTGTCTCAAGCTTGTCTCTCTTGAGGAAAACTACTCTCGCACACCCAAGAACCCCTCAATGGTAGAAGAAAAAAAAATGACAAAGAAGATGATTCTATAAATCTGTTGCTTGAGCAAGCTCTCATGCGACAGAGGGACAAAATGATGGAGAATTTTTCTCACATCCTTCAACGTTCGTCGATAACATCAGACACATCGTCATCAAGCGTCCACTTTCGAGGAACCTCTCCTTTTAAGGTACATGTCAATTTTGATTTTCCTATATTTGAAGGTCAAATAGATGCAGATTCCCTAGATAAATGGTCAAATCTGTTATAAGGTAATTTCTTTGTTCATAATTTTTCCAATGGGGAAAAGATCACCTTTGCACTTCTTAAATATCTCCCCCATGTCAAACATTGGTGGGAAATGTACTGAGAGAAAAGTTCCACATAGTCTGGAATATATGGGGCCAAGCCCACTTGGGATTTTTATGTGGATGTAATAAAGGAACAGTATTACCCTATTGGCAGTTATTAGGACCAGTACATGAGATGGACCACACTGCAGCAAGAGAGGGGCCAAGCAGTTCTGGAGTTCACCAATACCTTCTATACCTTGTGCACCAAGATGGGTATCAAAGACTCTGAACGACATTTAGTTTTGAAATACCATGGGGCTCTACACAAATACATCCAAATTGAAATGGATTTTCTGGACATCTCATCACTTGGTTCTACTTATCGATATGTTGTTAAAATCGAGAAAAAATTTAAGCACCAAAACAAATGGGAGTTTGAGTCTGCAAATCTGCAACAACCAAAGTGTGAGAAATATGACCCTAACAAACAGTCTCTAGAAAACTAGTCCAAGCCACAAGAAAAGAAGGGTCACGAAAAGATGAAGAAGGACATGGGAAAATGGTGCAATTTCCACAAAATCCCCTAGCACAATACTAATGAATGTCGCTCAAAACAGTAATTGGTGGTCGAGATCAAATATAAGCCGAAGTCTGATTTAGAAACTGATTATGAAAATACTGGTAAAAGGCATATCATCGATGCAAACCCCATTGCTATTGTCGTGACCACAACAATTCAACCAGAAGAAACAACAGATCTTGAAGAGGGGGGGCACCTTTTTCATTTGCAGATGTGGGTGAAGGGGACCCAGCTACATTTTATTGTTGATAACGGAAGATAGAAGAATCTCATTTCTGTAAAGGTCATCAAATAGTTGGAATTGTCAACATCACCACACCCACAACCATTCAACATCAAGTGGCTTCGCCAGGGATGAGATCTTTGTGTCATCCAGTAGTTTCGATTGTCATACAACATCCAACCCTTCAAGGATGAGGTATTGTGTGATGTTTCCCCACTGGATGTCTATGATGTTCTCTTGGGCCAGTGATATATGTGGAAACACCATGTTGTTTATGAGTCACAACCCCAAAGTGTCATTGTTTCTCTAGGGGGTCATCTCTACAGAATACAAGTTGTAGTTCCAACTACTATCCCACCTAAACAGTGTCGCAAAGTAGTATATCATACTACAAAATTCAGCTTCTTCATAATCTGTTCAAAAGGTGAACAAAATGATACTGCAACCATTACAGCCTTGGCCCAATCACCTTTTATCCAATAGAAGCAGGTTGACAAGATTGCAATAAAGTGTAAATATTCCTTTTGAACACAAGCATCTCATGTAGCCAGACTGGTTAAAAAGGCCCAACCCTTCCAGGCACATGTTCATGACAACCTTCAACAAGCTAAGCAACACGACTTCTCCAAAAAGGCAAGCAACTCATCAAGATGCAGATTCAACAAACACTCTTCCCTCTCCCTCGAGCACTCAACGCAATGGATACAATTTATTCCTAAGAAGGGAGGATTGATCCAGGTGGATATATGTGGCCACCCACCTTTTCCAACTGGCTCAAAACAATTTTCTGTCAATTTTGGTAATTTACTATTTTTAGCATTTTTTTCGGGTCCCAAACTTTCGGGTCCATTTTGAGGCCCTAAACGATGTTTTTGGGGAAAACAAGGAGCAACATGGATTTTCCTTCAATGTTTCTCACATCAAAAGTTGTATTCCTTGGATAGATGTTTCCAATGATGTATCGAGCACCCCAAACGTAGATCGTATGAAAAAGTTACGCCCCCGGGAAGTTGACGTATCAACTACCTCCACCGAGGCCCGCAAACCTTTTGGATTTTCATCTTTTGGGGTTAGGGTTTTGGATTTTCCTTATGTTAAAAAGGCCCTTAGATACTCATTGTAATAATCATCTTCTTTCAAATGTGAGTAGCCATCATTTACAATGTCTGTACATTTTCGCTCATTAAAAGAAATTGTATTACTATATCTCTGTGTTTATGGTTGCATCTCTGAAACATTTATGTTATATTGTTGGATATCATAGATATCTTTGTATATTTATTTATTATATCTTCACTCTCATTTCATGTCCAAAATAATATGGATCACATAGTATGCATACTTTTCTCCTATACCTTTGAGAATTCAACCTCTACATGGTATTTTAACTTGCCTATAGGGTCCATAACTAGTTGGATGAAGTTTCAAAAGGATTTTTTAGACAAATTTGCAGAAGAAACCACTACAGGAGCTTTGATGGCTGAGTTGTTCACCACCACTGAGAGTTCAAAAGAGAAGGTTAAAGACTTCAATCAACAATTCACCACTATCCTGAACAAATTCCAACCTGAAGCTAAACCCACTTAGAAGTTTCAAATAAAAGTATACGCTAATGCTCCCCATGCTTCTATTTCCGTGTTTGTAAAAAGGGTTTCCAAAACAACCCTAGCTGAGAATTTCGAGGAAGCCAAAACAATTGAATTCCAAATGAGGGGATGTAAAGAGGGCCAGGTGTCATTAGTTAAGAAGTAAGCTCAACCTCCACCCAGGACAAAACAATTGAATTCCAAATGAGGGGATGTAAAGAGGGCCAGGTGTCATTAGTTAAGAAGTAATCTCAACCTCCACCTAGGAGAGGACTCTGGTTGATCATACCCCCAGGGAAAAAAAATGAACAAGGCCCTGAAAAGGGAAGTGGAGACATAGAATACCTACAACAGATGATTAAGAAGTTGTCAAATGAAATCATAGAAATGAAAAGAAGTGCAGGGGAAGGAAACCAAGGCCAAAGGCCCTATAAACCCTTTTTTAAAATATACCCACCGTTCAAAGAAATTGAACCTCCCCCAACCAACTTAAACATTGACCTGGGAAATGTAGCATCTAACTCTTTTTGCACCTACCACCAAGAGAAACATTATGAAAGATACTTTCCATAATGGGTGCATTACTGAATTTGATGGCTAACCATTTCCTAGATGAGGTTTCCCTTACCGAACAATCAAGCAGCTCAACAATGAATATTGTTGATCAGGAAGAAGTTGACCCATCGGAAGAAACAATTATGTTGTTGTGGAACCTTGACTTGCGAATTATTTTTGATGATTTGTTTGAGGTTCAAGAACCACCCACTAAGGTCTTGGTTGTGCAAACGTTAAGTAGGGGTTAGTCTATCTCAAATGACCTTACTGTTTCCCAAACTTCGAGAGGAAAAAAAACATTCGATCACCCAAAAGAACCTTTTATCTCCCAAAGAGACCCTATAAATATCCATACATGAGAATTTCCCAAGCTAGACTACAACATAGTAGAAGATTTAAAGAGATTAAAAGAAAATGTATCGGTCATGGACATGTGTATAATTCCCCAACAAAAGGACTTTTTGTTACAAGCCTTGAAGTCAGTAGAAACTCCTACAACAAACATTAACCAAGGAGAAAATCTAGCCCTTGCGGATCTAAAAAACAAACCAAATGTAAATGCTTGCTCTGAAGATTAAAAAGGAAATTTGTTTGTCTCAACATTCCTCTTAACATTTGAAGTCTTCAATAGAAACATCCACAATTGTTTAGTTGACTAAGGGGAATTGTTGGCATAGGGGTAGAACCAGGGTTCAATGCTACAACAATGCACCAACAAAACCCTAACTACTGGCCCTTTCAGAAACACCCATGAAGAAGATGAAATCTCACCCGAGGTAGAGGCAGGGGTGGTTGCAGGACTCAGGTTTCTGCAACCTTAGTTGGGAAATAGATCTGTGATTGTAATACTTAACATAGAACTTAGCACTGACATTTCATCAATATTTAACAACTATCTACTCCACAGATAAAACAGAGCATCACATCATTCATCTAGATCTGAGGTATCTAAGCACTTATCATAGAGAAGCATGTTAGATCTAGCAGATTCAAGCACTAAGCACATTCACATAGGTCATATCTAACATCCATATACATCATTAGCACAAAGAATAAATAGATATATCTATATATATCAAAGCACTTAGCAAGTAAAGGCATAAACACATCAAGACATTACACAGAGCAGAGCAACACATCATATAAGTGGTTCACCCCCACCCTGGGGCTACGTCCACCAAATCTTCTTCTTTATTAGCTTCTTCAATAGGTTACATACACAAATACTCAAAACCCTACTCCGCATAGGACAGGATATCTGTGTAGCTCGCTAAATCGTCCTTCCCCGAGCAGATCTAAACACACAACCTTCCATAGCCTCTTACAATGACTTGCACTTAGCTCTACAAGTCTCACACATTATGCACAGAGAACTTACAATCCTTAAATCACATATATATATCACTTAGCCATTCGTAACTCCTCTATATCCTCACTACATTGCCTTAGCATCTATTTATACTTTACAAAATAGGCCTAAAAATGGGTAAACCCATGGGCCGACATCCCATACCCGTTACATAATCACAAATCCCAAAAAGGACCCAAAAAGGGATGAGATCTTGTGATCTCTACTTTGTCTTGCACTCTGCCTTCGACAGGATGTTGAAGTCCCAAAATAGGTCAAACTTGACCAAGGATCTCCCAAAACTTGTTCAAGGGACAATAGGCCCCCAACACTCACATGTGACTCATCCCGAGTCACTTTGATCTGGGTAGTTCTGCTTCGAAATCCTTGAGTGTAGCTCAAGATTATTTGACTTGATGATGTGCCTTAGCCTCCTATTCAACAAAATCTTGGATGACTACATTATTAACAGGTCCCTCCAGGCATTGTTCCTCTGTAGTGACCACCTGCTCCAGTTCTGGCTCCTCAGCCTTTGACCTCTGTGAACAGTTGATAAGCCTTATCTTGTACAGGTTGGAGCCTCTGATTTACTTCCATAACTCTGCCCTGGATAATGCGGATCTATTTTTGGGAAGTGCACTGCTCCTGGGATCATTTCATTCTTTCCACAGCTGACAAGGGCTTCAATTGTGCTTGTATCGTTTGGGATTTATACTTCACCTATTGGAGCTACGACTCTAGTGCCTTCAGTTCTGGATTCTTAGTGAGTTGTTTATAGGTCTGGGCACTGAGATTAGCGAGTTTCTTACATTCCATAGCAAGGTATTTTATTCTCTCAATTGCGCTTCAAGCAGTTTCTTCTCTTTGATCCCTTACATCCTATGGGGTCTCGGGCATTGTGCGGAGCTCTAAGTCTGTGATGCATTGTTGTAGTTGCTAGATAACTTTTGTGAGATGCTCTACTTTCTTTGTGACTCGGTCCTTTGCCCTTATTTCTATGATTGTCAGAGAACGAAGTGCTCTACTGACCGCTTCTTTCACTTTGAATTTCTCCGTGAACAATTGTTGTTTTCCTTTCTGTAGTTGTGCTTTTTCTTCATCAAACTTTGCTTGGAGATCAATATTTTCCTAGTCTGTAGCTCGGTGTTGTTCTACAAGTACTCCTTGTACTTGCATCAAATCTTGGGTGGTTTTTTTGTTTCCTCTTGTGCTCATCGAAGGAAAACTTCGACTGTATCAGCTATTCGATGGAGTTGGGTTGGTTCATCTCCCAACTCTAGTTCTCTCGATGGTAGATGCACAATGGAGACTCTGTGACTGGACTGAAGGATCTTTTGTATCCCTCAAAGTTCGACTTCAATCCTATCATACATTTCTTCATGCTTTGCTCCTTGTTTCTCTGCTATCTCCAGTGAAGCATCGTTGAGGGTTGTTATGATGAAGTCAAAGTCATCGGAGATGAGGATAGTCTACATCTTGGTCATGGTGGCTTTCAATTTCTTTCGAGAAGAGGGTTTTAGGAGAGAAACCTTCCTCTTCTTCAAAGGGTCAACCTCATCTCTGGGAGGTGTTACTTCCCCTGGTCTCTACTCAGCTTCTACTTCGTCACCACCCCCTCGGTCAGGTGACATGGAAGCAGTCTTCCCTGAGGTACTGCTTAAGTTTTGGACCTCCTCAGTCTTCTTCTGTCTGCTGGTTCGGAGTGTATTTTGTTCTTTATGAGTGTCCTTTGGACTGTCAATATCAGATATCTTTGTGGGGTTGGTGGGGATAAGGAGGTCAACGGACCATTCCTTGGTGATATCCTCAAGGTCTTCTTCTGTGACTTTGTAATATGATTGGAGTTGTTCTTTATGTTCATCTGCTCGTTCTCGAGAAGTCTTCATTAACTATGTTTTGTCCGTTATGGTTCGGTCCAACAGTCTGGTGGCAAACCATAAATGCCTTTCTACCTGTTAGGGGGGGTCATTCGAACAGTTATATTCGTCCCAATGACTATATTTCTTTTCCATGGAGAAGTGCCATGTGACATTGCTATGTTATCCTGACGAAGCTCCAATTTTGTGAATTTTCATTCTACAAAGTTCCCTTTGGAACCTTCTGTAACTTGTTGATCTTAGCTCTCTTCTTACTTATTTTTCTAGCTTTCTTTCCAGTGAGATTCGCCTCGGGATGCCTTTTTCCATTTTGATTCTTATCTTCTTTTGGCATAGTTACTTCGCATTGTTGAGATTATTTCCTAATATTCGAGGGTGATACTTCTTCTCTAGCTGGAATAGGTACTTCAATATTCTATGGGTCTTCTAGTGTTCTTGCAACTTCGACATCTAGGTCTCTGGTGTTAAATATATTTGATCTGTTCTTTTGATCTTCAATTAAGTGTGTGATCCTTCTAGTCATGAAATATTTTAACTCTTGCTTCTTCTGTGCTAAAACTTCTTCTTCTTCTTCCTTCCTTCTGGCCTGATTTCTTTCAATCCAAGGTTTTCCTAGTAACATGGTAAATGGGACGTTGTTCTCAAAAAATTTAATAATCTCAAAATCTTCCTCTGTCGAAGTCCCATTGGCATTCATAGATATCTGGGTGATATTTCCACATAGGTTTATCATCTTTCCTCTAAATAGACCTAGTCCTCCAAATGAAGGAGTCATAACAGGATTCCCTAAAAGTTCCCAAGTTCTTTCTATCATGGCATTCACCTATGTTTCCTTATCTAGAACACAGTCAATGTCAAAGTCTCCTATTCTTGCTTCAAGGAATTTTTTTCTTTGAAGATCTATGATAAACTGACATGTTGGTGATTATTCAGGGTTTCTTTTATCTATAGCAATACTTTTTTTGATTCTTTCTGGGGTTCTTCCATTTCTGGATATTCCTTTGGATTTTCTTATCTCATGTTCATTCCTTCAAGTCTAGCAATCATTCTAGGGAAATCCAATACTTCATGGTCCATAGCTTTGCAACAAAGACAACTAGGTCATCTCCCAGGGCATTCCTTAGAAAGATGTCTCGGATTTCTGCAACTGTAACATAGGGTTAATCCTCTCTTTATTTTAAATGATTCCCATCTCTTTCTATACTACATGCCAGGTCATAGTAGCTAACCTTCAAACATTTATTTCTATGATCCTACATCCACTTGTTAGTCCAAACATTATTTCTATGCATAGGTATAACATATCTTTCACTATTATGATCAGATCTACATATATCAAACCTTCTTTCATCTGTTAGTACCCTAGTTTTCAAGCTAGGACAGAATCTATCAAACATACCTAGATCCATACTTTAAAAACAAAAATTTCCACTTATCTTACTTCTACAAAACACAAATCTTTCAGATCTAGAACTTTTCACTATTCTTACCTTTATCAGAGAACAGAGCTTATAGATCTCACCTCTTTTCTTCAGATCAGACTTCTTTTCTTTAGCACAGAGCTTCACAGATCAAGTGGAATTCTACGTACTAGGGAAACAAATATACACACAGAGCTTTCATAGTTTTAGGATGGATCTTTGCAAAAATCTTCTTCTTCCTTAGTTCCCAACAATCATAGTTCCCAAAAATGTAACCATTTGTTGGCACAGTGGAAAACCTAGGGTTCAACACTACAATAATGCACCAAAAAAACCCTAAATACCGGCCCTTTTGGCAACACCTGCGAAGAAGATGAATTCTCACTCGAGGTAGAGGCAGGGGTGGTTGCAGAAATCAGGTGTCGACAACCTTAGCTGGGACACAAATCTATGTTGTGATACTTAACAGAGCACTTAGCACCGACATTTCTTCAATATTTAACCACTATCTATACCGTAGATAAAATAGATCATCACATCATTCATCCAAATCTAAGGTATCTAAGAACTTATCATAGAGACATAGATTAGATCTAGCAGATTCAAGCACTAAGCACATTCACATAGGTCAGATATAACATCCATATACATCATTAGCACAAAGAATAAATAGATCTATCTATCTATATCAAAGAACTTAGCAAGTAAAGACATAAACACATCAAGACATTGCACAAAGAAGAGCAACATAACATATACGTGGTTCACCCCCACCCTGGGGCTATGTCCACCAAATATTCTTCTTTATTATCTTCTTCAATAGGTTACATGCACAGAGCCTCAAAACCCTACTCTGCATAGGATAGGAGATCTACACAACTCTCTAGATCCTCCTTCCCCGAGTATATCTAAGAACACAGCCTTCCACAGCCTCTTACAATGACTTGCACTTAGCTCTACAAGTCTCACACAGTATGCACATAGCACTTACAATCCTTCAATCACATAGATCTAGCACTTAGTCATTCGTAACTCTTCTACATCCTCACTACATCGCCTTAGCATCTATTTATACTATACAAAATAGGCCTAAAAATGGGTAAACCCATGGGCCAACATCCCATACCCGTTACATAATCCCAAATCCCAAAAAGGACCCAAAAAGGGTCGAGATCTTGCGATATCTACTTTGTCTTGCACTCTGCCTTCGACAGGGTGTTGAAGTCCCAAAATAGGTCAAACTTGACCAAGGATCTCCCAAAACTTGGTCAAGGGCCAACAAGACTCCTCTAATGTTATGTCATTATCTATCTACAATAAATTAAACGCAGTCCCTCTCAAAAGAGATCAACATGTGATTCAACTAGACAGAACCCAGGTGAAAGTTATGGGAGAACTCAAGGATGCCATGATAAGAATGGTGACACACCCAAAATTTGTTTAAGTAATTGGCATCATTGTAGTAGATATACCAGAAGCTTATAGACTGTTACTTAGTCAAGATTGGTCTGAGAAGTTGAATGGATACTTTAAAATGGATTGGGCTCACCTCTAGTTTCCATTAAAAGGACACACAGACATGATAAGGATTGATAGGGAAATGTATCTAAAATACATTGTTGCTGATTTAAAAGCCCTCAATGAACCCTCTCTAGCAGATTTCCTTGTGCTAGGAAACTACTCCTGCGACTTTGATTTCAGTAATTTCTCCCCTCTCTCATATGATGTTCCTCTTACTCAAAACTCTGAAATGACTTTTCAATCAAATGTACTGACAACTACAGAATAAACCGTTTTCTGTCAAGAACCTCTATTGAAAATCCCAGACAAAATAAGGGGAGAGGAAGAAGTTAGTAATCATGGATATGTCGTCGATCCTCGCTCACAAGGATGGACCTTGTACTTTGATCGGTCTAAATCATAAGAAGGGTTAGGAGCCGGGTGTATCCTCATTGATCCAAAGAGGAAACAAAATTTCCTGTCCTGCAGACTAGAATTTGAATGCACTAATAACACCATCGAGTATGAAGCTTTGGTGCAAGGGATGAACAAATCCATAGAATTAAATGTTAAATAACTAAAGTTTTTCGAAGACTCTGAAATCATCATTAGGCAAGTAATAAATACTATACATTTCAACTCTCCCCACTTGAGGAATTATCAACAGGAAGTGCACAGAATAATAGAACAATTTGAATCCTTCAACATTATAACAATCCCCAAAACAAAGAATAATATTGATGATTCCTTGGACACTTCCTCCTTGAGGCTATCCCCTTTAGAAGACTACAAAGCCTCTCGGTTCATTGTGGAGATACTCTACAAAACATCAGTACCCAACAATATTTATAATTGGAAGGTCTTTAAAGAAGATGAAAAGATCATAAACTTCTTAACCAATTAGGAAAATTTTAAATACCTAGATATTGACAATGAAACATTTCAAGAGAAACTAGTAGAAACCAATCCCCATAAAAAAAAATGGGAAACATATCACTCAACTGACAAACTAAGGTTTCACATGATACTGAGATGGGTAGCCAATTTGGAGAACCTCTTTGAATTAAGGGAAAGATTTAAAGGGTCAAAAAACACAAAGATAGGGAGTTCATGTCCCATGTACGAAACTATAAATCTAGGAACCACGGAGAACCCTAAGAATACAAATCTTGGCAAGATAGTATCTAAAGAAGAAAGGAAAGCCTATCTCAAACTTTTCAGAGAATATAAATATGTTTTTTTGTGGTCCTATCGAGATCTGAAGACTTACGACACTCGCATCATTCAACACACAATCCCATTAAAACCTGAAGTAAAACCCTTCCAACAGAAGATCTAGAAGTACGACCCATCTCTGGGGCCTCTCATGTGTCAGGAGTTAAAGAAATTACTAGATGCTAAAATTATCTTTTAGGTTAGACACTTTGCCTAGGTAGAAAATTTTGTTCCTGTCAGGAAAAAGTCTGGGGAGATCTGCCTGTGTGTGGATTTCAGAAACCTCAACAGAGAATCTGAAAATGGAAACTACTCAGTCCCACCGATGGAAAAACTCTTGCAGACCGTGTCTGGTTCTAAGGTTTTTTCCCTGCTGGATAGTTTTTCAGGTTATAACCAAGTTCTAGTTTCAGAGGAAGACCGATTGAAAACTACCTTCTGAACCAAGTGGGGAACCTTTTCTTATAAATGCATGTCATTTGGTTTAATCAATGCAGGGGAAACCTTCCAAAGGGCCATGGGCATAGCATTTTGGGGACTAATCAACAAATGTTTAGTAGTTTATTTGGACGACGTGACTATGTATTCAAAGAACATAGAAGATCACATCCAACACCTAACCCATATTTTCGAAAGGTGTAGGAAATATGGTATATATTTAAACCCTAAGAAAACTATCTTTGGTGTCGAGGAAGGGAAACTACTAAGTCATATTATATCTCAAGTAGGTATTCGCATAGACCCAAAATGAATTAGGGCAATAGCTCAGCTTCCCTTACCCCACAACAAAAAGGCTATGCAATCCTTCTTTGGGAAAATCAATTTTGTAAGGAAGTTCACCCCCAATTTCATTGAAACTATCAAACCCTTACAAAAAATGATCCACAAATATGTTGAATTTAAGTGGGATGACAAATGGAAAAGTTATTTCAACAATATTAAGACTACAATATCTCAAGATCCAGTGTTGCAAAGTCCTGACTTTAGCAGAGATTTTTTCCTCTAAACTTTTGCCTCCGAGCAATCATTAGCTGCAGTATTGACTCATAAGGATGATGACAACAATGAGGCATCGATCTCATTTATGAGAACTAATATCCAAGGGGTCGAACTAAATTACCCTACTATAGACAAGTAGGCTTATGTGGTGTACAAGGAAGTAAAACATTTCAGATCTTACATCCTAAAAAACCACACCAAAGTCATTGTGCCTCATCCTACAGTCTGATACCTATTGAATCAGCAGGAGATGGGGGAAAGAAGATGGAATTGGATGGCAATGGTCCAAGAATTTTATCTATATATAAATCCTTTCAAACTGTTTAATGGACAAGGATTGTGTAAACTGGTCGTTGAAGCCCAAGACCAAGTAAATGAAGACCCAGGGTGGGAGAATGAATTGGCATTGTGGTGTAGTGAAGCTTTATATGTTTCCCTAGGACAGGAGTCTTGGTATGGGAAACTAATTATCTCTTACATGATGGGACTTTCCCAGAAAACTTAAACCCTAAGGAAAGGAGAGCTCTTAGACTAAAACCAACACAATATCGCCTCATAAATTTGGTGCTCTTCCATGTTAATTATTATGGGGTACTTTTAATATGTGTCTAACATGAAGACATAGACAAAGTTATAAAGGAGCTCGATGATGGTCCTACAGGTGGACACTTCGTAGGGAATACCACTGCTCACAAGATACTGAGAGACGACTATTATTGGCCTACTCTATTTAGAGACACTCACACATATGCTAGGAACTGTAAAACTTGTCAAATGAGCGTGGGGAGGGAAAAGAGAATAGTTGTCCCACTCCAACTTGTGGTTGTCTCTATACCATTCAAGTAATGAGGGTTATATGTCATAGGAGAAATTACACCAAGTTCTTCAAAGCAACATAAATGCATACTAACTACCACGAACTATGTCATGAAATGGACAGAGGTCATCCCTCTGAGTCATGTAAATGAAAAGGTGGTAATCCAATTCATAGAACAACAAATGATCACAAGGTTTGGTATGTCTTATGTTCTTGTTTTTGATAATGCTGCTTACTTTTCTTCCACCCTATTAACAAAGTTTTCTCTAGACAAAGGAATCATAATCAGATACTCTGCAAATGACTATCCACATGGGGATGGAGTGGCATAATCAATCAATAAGAACCTAGTGAGCATATTAAAGAAAAGAGTTGCAGACAACGATATGAATTGGCATAGTTAACTTTATAATGTATTATGGGCCAATAGAGTAACACCCAAGGAAGATATAGGGAATTCCCCATACTTTCTGGTATACAGACAAGAGGCCATTCTCCCAAATGGGCTATATATTCCGTCTCTTTAGCTTACTCAAGGTTTTAGAGGACAACCCTCATCAATTATTCAACATTAATACCCTTCTCATGTTGGAAGAATAAAGGGAGAAAGAAAAATCAAAGTTCATTTCTCATCAATAGATAGTTAAAAGGTGGTTTGATAAGCATAAGGCCAAAGAGAAGAATTTTGAAGTAGGAGACTTAGTCCTGAAATGGGACAGAGCGAATGAGTCGAAGGGAAAACATTCTAAGCTTCAAAATATATGGCTTGGACCTTTTCAGGTAGCCGATAAACTTGGGGCAGACACATATCAGTTTCAAAATATGAGGGGGGAACCTGACACCCTCCCAATAAATGGCCAAGCCCTAGAACAATATTTTTGTTAAAAAAAAAAGTCTTTGTTTTCATGTTATTTTGTTTTAGGTTGATTGCAAAGTCCTTTATTTTTGTTTTATTTTCTTTTTGTCGTATTTTTTGTGCTTTGAAGTTGTGTTACACAAGGCATTGGTTGACCTTAATCAATATAGTGTAGAAAACTCTATTAATGACTCATGCTTACATACAACACAAGAAACATTGGGTGAATGGTTATTGTCTTAAAGGAGTTCTGCATCTAACCTTTGCAAATAAACAACCTTGGTAAGTGAGGAAGTGTCCGCCCAGTGGCCTGATAAAACCTAAAGGGAAAGATGGTAAGCTAGAAAGGACCACATGTACCTCAAGACATAGCTAGAAAAACTTCACCTTAACCATCTCATCTTACAGATAACATATGTCCTCCTCTCCCACTCACTAAGGGCATCTCTGATGAAAATAAAACAATTATATCAAATGAGTGCAAAGTAGGAGAGATTATTTAGATAAATCTGATGGGGATATGGATGCTCACTGGAAACAGAGCAAGGTCTATGACGTTGGGGTGGCTTCATTGGGGCTATGGACACTCACTGGAAGCAGAGAAACACCGCAACAAGTGAACGATGATAACTAAAATGCCTAGTGCCGGTGAATTATGTACTCGAATCTTGTCAAAAGGGGGTGTGGGTCATGGTTAAGGGGAATGAAGGTGGAATAAAGGTTGAAACCCCATAGGTAGGCCCAGATTCACCAACTGAGGGAATTGCAAATGCAAGGATAGAAGAGACTCTGATAAAAACAAACCAGTCAAGTTCTTAACCAACTTATACATAAGATAAGCCCAGGGAAGTAACATAAATTCTTATTTGTCCCAGTAAATTACCATTTGCTGAGCACTCAACACACCCTAAAATCCTTATGAAATTTTATCACTTTTTGGGTACCACTTGTTTTCTTCACTATCTGAATCGATTTCACTTTGGAAAGTGGTTTATATTTTTTTTGTTTTCATGACTCTTATCATCAAGTCACGTTTGTTTGAACTTGTGAAACCTCATGTCTAAAATAACTTGAAACCCAAATTAAGATTCGACAGCTAACACTGCACCTAATGCTCTCAGGTGCAGAGTCATAAAAAGATTAAAAAAAGTAAAGGAACCACACAATTACAATAGTCACCGAGCGTCGATACCCATTGACATCGGCAGAAGGTGGAGTTGGTTTGTGTAAGTTATTCACAAAAAGTTTCAAGAGATAGTCGATTTCCTTCAGCATCAGAAAAATACGGGAAGAATAGACATTAACGAAGGACGCAAATAAATTGTCAATAGTCGATCATTGATGTTATTTATTGGGGTCAAGGAAATCCGTAAACGTTAAAAAAAACATTTGTCTGTGACAATCATACAACCAATCTCCGATCCCTGATGCATTTTCATCATCAAGAATTTGTCGAGAGAGTCGACATGAGAGCACTTGGGTAGGTTTATCGTCAATCATTGATCCTTGATACATTTTAGCATCAGAAAGATAGGATTGGGTTTTAGAATGTATAGCTTAAATAAATTCATGATTATGATTAACATGAGAAAATGAATTCATCAGTCTCATGCCATGTGTCCTTACCACGTAAGGGGGTCGTACAGCCTAGTTTCTTCCCGAGCCATTTTTTAGGTTCCTTGGGTCTTAGTCACACCTTCTAGGTAGCTTTTCCATGTCAACTTTGTACGGAAATGTAAATCAACGTTTGATCGTTTGCAAGAAGATATCATTGAAAGATTTTGAAGCATAATATCGACCCCCAATCCACCAACTAAACTAGCGAAATGATGGGATGTTTACATTATAAGATACGATTAGATTTGGATATTTAATAGACCATTTAATGCCTGATCCCTCATTTGTTTCTACCTCGTGATTTGATTAGACAAAAACAATTTGAAATCATCGATAGACCACACTACCACCCACTCCTGTGCCATCAACCAACGATGAATTTAAGTTTAAACATATTTGAAGATCTGGCAGTAGATTTAATGAAATTACACTCATAACCCTGAATGGTTGATGCAACAAGGTAAATTCATTCCTATTTAAATCTCTAGAAAGGTTTTGAATGATTTCATTCTGCACACAAGTTGAATTCCAGACCATCCGAAGGATAAAAGTGAATGTCTTGAGACTATACCGACCCTCTGATTATCAAAACCAGGTTTAACAAGATGCAAAGGTATGTATTCAAGTTTGTCAATTTGTTGTTCGTAATATATGCATCTGGTTTTCTTTCACAATATCTAAACTATGTTCTAGCTGCAGGTAATATGTCACTGAGAAAGCCAACCACCAAACACTCTCTGAGGGCACCCAAACTAAAAGAAGCTGAAACATGCAAAGGTTCCTCTCTGGAGATCGCGAGGTAGTTGGATTATGCTCCTAGGGCGAAGCCTGTCATTAAAACATCAACAAAGAAATATTTTGTCCAACATCCGACCTTTGGTGATACAGAAGCAAGCACCAGATCCAAATTAATTCTCCCATACTGGGGGGATCTCTTCAACAGAATTATCCTAGAAGAATAACCAGAGTATATCCCACACAGTGACCCAGACGTGAGGGCGCTCGATGAACAGGTGTTCCAAAACACCTAAGGGTCGTATTTACACATGGTGGCAAGAAAATCCCTGATTTTCCCTTGCATAGAGGTTCTGAAATGGATCATCAACCATACATACAGGATGAAGTGCTTGATCAATGATGAGAATGGCAGATGTGTTGGAGTTTTCCTCTCGATAGAAGTCTAGAAAAACTAGAAGCTCAGGGACCCAGAGGAGTGACTCAACATGGAATTTGTGGTGAAGTTCTATGAATTCCATGAAACTAGTCGGTTGATGGCCTCATGGTGGAAGGAAGAAAATAAGTTCACTAACCGGATCAATGGATGGTATGGGAAAATTAACCTAAGAGAGCCATACATCTATTTGATAGCTCTCATCTCTTGGTTATATGGAGAAAATGAATGTTCCAAGTTTTTGAAAGCATGGATTTCATTGGCATATATAGTGGCGATCCTTGGAAGCAGCTTTAATTGGGGAGAAATAATATCAAAACAATTAATCATTTGTGTACAATAGGTTTAGACATCGAAAGAAGGGGAGGCGCCCACTTTCTACATGGCCTCGTACCTGTTCGATGTCATGTGCGCAAGGAATGTCTTCACCGACATAAATTTAAGATGGCATGTTATGGAGCTCCCGATCAATGTCTAATTCAATATACTATAGGAGAACATGTGCAAGAAATATTACGCACTCATTTGTGATTAATTCATTGCCCGTATTCATTTTATTATTTTCAAGAAGGAATGCCCAAGATTATCTGCAGCAGCCAATAAAATGGTAGCAAAGGTAGGCCATTTGTATTTAGATGAACGCTCAACCTACATCAGGGTGTTCAGGGCCACCGGAGCTCCACAAATCCTACATGCTCATATCCCAGACCATCTCATTGTGGGAGAAATATGCTATCAGACTATCCTACAGGGCTACAACACCACATTAGTCAAGGACAAGAAGTGGGCTTTCATACCCTATGATTTCCATGTGGGGTTCTATCTGGTGAAGGATACTGCTCAAGCCAAACAAGAAGGGCTTAGCCAACTTTAATTCAGGTTCCCTACAGGATGATTCCGCAAGCACGACCCTAAAGGTATGGTTTTACAACATGCTTCACAAGTATCATCTTGTTGGTTGTATGCTCATGATATGTTTGGGGACAGAATTTTCACAGAATGTGCCCAGGACTGGGAAGAGGTGGTGCAGAGGATGGAAAACCCAAACATGACTAGTTTCAAGGCCATGAGCATGGATGAATAGGTGGAAACAATATATCTGTCAGCTTAAGAGGCCCTCAGAGCCAGGGAAGAAATCAAAGTGGCAGAGACAACATAAGCATATAAAAGGGTATTGTTCTTACTAGAAGGGGCACATAGAATCATTATTAAATTGCAAAATGACCTTGATATGATAGAAATGATGAGGATTCTTGTTGATGACCCAATTGAAATCTGAGGAGAACCAAGTCGCCTAGAGTCGATGCAGCTTAAATAAATCACCAGGTTAGAAAACCCTGAAGTGCCACCACCATAGATTAGATCACCAGGGGAAATGTCAACCTAGCCCAAGATAGTGAGGACATCGGAGAGAACATGTGTATCAAATCCCTTGCTCTATTTGATATCCATATACAATGATGAGGATAGTTCAGAAGTGTCCTTGGTCACTCCAGTGCATATTATAGAGGAGAAATAACCTGAGAGCGCACCCACCCCAAGCCCCGATGCTCCAGTTTCAAGCTGTTTGCAGATCGAGCATGAGGTAGAAAGTTCCTTAGACCCAAAGCCACTAGACATACTAGGAACCCCAATGGAAATCTCTAGGGATGAAATAGGATCAGGTTAATGAGAAGAAGAAATTACATAACAGGAAATCAACATTTCAACAATTGATCATCAAGTAAGTACTGAACCTGCCCCTGATTCCTTAGTTTTGGCTGGTGACTTGCCACCTGATGAGAAACAACTAGAGGTTGGGCCATCAAGACATATAGAAAAGGCTCGGGAACCCATCCTTGAAGATATATACACAGTCGAGAGCCTGGAAAATACTCTAACTTGGGGAGAACAACAAATCCTTGAACTTGTTGATGAGGTCGTCGATATACAAGAAATCGCCTACGACCGAAAGAGGAAATCCATAATGAATAAAACCACTAAGAAAAAAAGGCTTACATTGGACAGTTCAATCCTCATCACTACAGAGGAGAAATTGATCAGCACAGAGCATGCCAAGACATCTAATCTTATCAATAGATGGATGGCTATCACAAATGCCACCCTGGATAGAGAGAGGAAATATGAAGAGGAATTGGTCGCTGCACTAAAGGAGTTGGAGCATATGCGCCATTTGGAAAAATACTATCAAGACTACACATAGGCCATGGTGTTTTTGAGAGGTGAATTCCAATATGCCTATATCAAATTCACGAATGAATGAAACCTTTTCACTGCAAGGATAGCCAACTTCCAAGAAGACACCCTTATGGCACTAACAACCTGCAAATATGTGGAAAGATGGTATGAGAAGGCCCACCAAGCAGTGGAAATAATTGATTACATCAACACGGTTCAAAAGGTTTGAGACATTGAAGAGCACGACATTCTGGTGCTAAGGGACAACAACATAGATCAGATAAGAAAGGTGGCCGAGTATTGGTTGAAAATGGTCCAAGAACCCCAACGAAAGATTCAAGAAAAATGGGTCGATTGCGAAAGGAGTTGGGTCAAGATCAATTGGGAGATGAGAGACATCGGTCTCCCAGAATTCCTCTCACCCAAGGACTTTGTCAACTTGCATGACATAGTCAAAAAACATGCAGAACAAGACTTGGCATGGACTGCGAGATAGAAAAGGTGGAAAACATGGCATCGGGTCAATTACAATAGTTCATGAAGCACCCGATCAAGGCTTGAACAATATTACAATAGTTAAGTGTTAAAATAGTCAAGTATCGGGCATCGACAGTAGAAGTAAAGGATATCCTTTTGGCCTCGATGGACCAACACAGATTCTCGTATGCCAACACATGTGAGGAACTGTTCATAAAATGGTCAGAGTATGAGAATATTCATCCACTTAAGTGAAACCATTCGATGACTCTTAGAAGACAGAGAGATGGAAGCACCATGTGGCGATGTTTTGTTTTACTTAGCTTGCAATTTTGATAGTATTTTTAGTCAGTGATTTGTTATAAATAAGAGGATCCCCCTTTTAGAATGGTCGATGGTTTTGGCTGAAGACCCTCATTTTTGGAATAGTAAAGAAATATTTTCAAACTGCCTTAATTGAGAAGTCTTGTTTAGGACCGGAGACAAACTTTTTTTTTCATCAACAAAGGCATGTGTGATTGGATTTGAGGAGAAACTACTTCCGACTTTGTTTCATGAATGGATGTTTGAATGAGTAAGAGTTTCATAATCTATTGATAAGTTAGTTGATTCAATATTTTTTTGAATTTCTTGTTCTTAATGATGGAAAGAAAATCATTGTGTTAATGTGTGATTAATGATTAGAGCTAAGGAAACTATTTTTCTTTCCATCCTTTTATTGCATGTATGTTTTCTTTTGATAATTGTATCTCAATCAATAATTGAAATACCAACAAGTTAATGTATTAGTACTAGGATTGTCAAAGGTGTGAAAATATTTTTGTGAATTCTTGAGCACAAGGGTTATCCCAAGCTCAACCTTCTTCAGTAGTTAAGATTTTCCCTTTTATCAGCTAGTTTATACCAACACACATCTTTTTATCAGACCCATCTATTATCACATGAAGTTGCCTTGGGTCTTTTATCCCATAGGTTTTAAATCTTATCCTTTAGTCTTTAGGTTTGCTTAATTTTTATTTTTTTGATTTGCTTAGGTTAGTCTAAACAAATAAATACTTGGGTTTTGGCTCACTTTTGGCCCACACACAAATTTTAGCCTAGGTTCATTTTATGGTTCATGTCTTTGACTCACCTTTTGACTAGACACCAAGCATAATTGACCCCATGATCCTAATAAATTGACATATCATTCCATCCACTCATGCTCTTTATCCTTTCCATGTTGTCCCTATTTCCGTTAAGGGGGTCAAATCAAATTTTGAAAAGGGCGCTGCCAACTCACTAGGAGTTTCCATAGAGCACCTTTGTCCCATGCTCCTTTACCATAATTAGCCATAATCAGCTAATGTCATGATTTCCATTGTTTTCAGTGCCATTTTCTTTAAGAAGGAATATCGATATTTGATCATTTATGAGCTTGCTAATTGATTATCAATTTGAATTTTTCTCCCAAACTTGACGTTGCTGAAATCACTAGTTCAGACCAGTTGCAGATTGTGCTATGGGATCGACTGTAAAATCTAAATTGGAGGTTGAGGTGGATGTAGCAATTCCATATCTTGTTGTAGATCCTCCATTATCAACCACAATATCTAGGTATTCTGTGAAACCTTTCAACTGCATGGGAAAGTCTTAAGATACCCCTACCTTAGCTTTTGGTAACACCTGGCACTGCAGACTGCATCCTCTCTCATCAATTTGCATTTGTAGCTCTTCTTCCATAGACTTCACAACCATTTTCCAAATGAATTTCACCTATTCTATAGGTCAAGAATTTTGCTTCTGAATCTTGAATGCCCATTCATTCACTTGGACCTTGTGTCCATACTTCTCTACAGAAAGTCGTTGCTAAAACTATGCTATAGATCCCCTGTCTCAGTGTTGTTTTTTACTTGGATTTGTCAAAGCCATATTTTTTATTCACAAATATCTATGCATTAACCTCTTTATTCAATATGTCATCCTTTATTTTATCTCAAAATATGTTGATAGTGAGGAGAATAACAATCCTTACCTTTTAAATTTTTGATGACTATTGTATGGTGGCATAAAACTGAGCAGTGCATCCCTGCATACCTTTCTTCAAAGTTCCTTTCTCTCTTTTTTAAAATAAAATCCATCAGACCAATCTTTTGTTAGTCCAAAGTGAGTTGGAGGAAAATTCTTGAGAGAGAAACCATTAGCCACTGTCAATTCTCATTGATATTTGCCTCTGTTTGGTTCCTTTACCCATCATTACATAATAGCCTTTGATCCCCTGTTTATATCCATGGAAACACCTCAAATGAAGAAGTCTCATAAGGGAGGGATTGTGGTCAGGACTGAACCTTCTAACATGCACCTATTTTATGATGAGCCAATGGTGAGGGAGGTTTTCCAAAGGGTTGGTTGGCTCTCTTTTTTCCAAAACATGCAGAGGGGACACCCGAAAGTAGAAAGGCAGTTTGCATTACACTTTGATGGAATTAAGACTAAGGTGGGAAATATTGAGTTTGAGGTATCTAAGGCCTCTATTGTAGCAACCACTGGGATACCTAATACTGGTGAGAGGTTGTAATATTTTAGATATAAAAAGTATGCAGAACAAAAATAAAATGCTAGAAATGGCAGATGAGCAAAAATATAACCAGAACAACACCATAATAATACCAAAATGATACCAGAATAACACCATAAAGAGCACTTATATTACTACGAGCAATGTTCACTTGCCTCTTCGAGGGGGAAACCTCCAGTAGAGCAGACATCTATTACAATAATATCCAAGACAAAGTTCTCATACCCTTGACTCATATTTATACTAAATATGTCTATCAAAAGACCATCTAGAGGAATATCCTTCTAGAAGTGGAATATTCTATTAGGTCTTCTTACATTTGACTTATTATTCCTTATTTCTAGGCCTTATTAATACTGACCTTTATTACATCAGAATATATTATTTTACCTATGTGAGGGGTTAGGTCCCTAACATGTCTTCCCCCTTAAAAACAGCCTTGTCCTCAAGGCTTGAGATGTGGAAATTGTTGCAGAGTGGTAGTTGGTTCCCAAGTGGCATCTGTCGGGGTTGTATCTTTCCATTGGATTAACACTTCCTTGATGGTTCGTTGATGCAGGCAATACTCACGCTGATCCAAAACTGCTTGTGGTTGTAGGCAAATGGAGCCTTCTTTGTCCAACTTGGGAAGGTTAGCTTGAGTTTGGAACTTAGTTCCAATCACCTTCTTTAAGAAGGAAACATGAAAAATAGGATGTAGCTTAGAATGACTGGGAAAAGATAATTAATAGGCCACATGTCCCACATGCTTGAGAATGGTATGAGGACGATAAAATTTGGGCACCAGTTTCTGACAATGGTCAGCCTTGAGGGAATTTTGTTTGTAAGGTTGCAATTGAAGAAACCCCTGATATCCTTTTGCAAATTGACATTCAGAGCGAACTTGATTTGCTTGTTGCTTCATGTGATTCTGGGACATGACCAAATTCTTTTTGAGGGTACGAAAAATAGCCTCTCGAACTGTAAGCATTTGGATAACCGCCTAGACCTTTGAGAAACCTGGTAAATATGAGAGTAATGAAGGTAGATTTTTTCCATATACCGCTTCGAAAGGAGTCATGTGGGTATTTTTATGGTATGAAGTGTTGTACCACCATTCAGTTAGTGGTAACTATTGAGCCCACTGATTTTTCTTTTCTAATGCAAAAAAACTCAAATATGTTTCAAAACACTTGTTGACAACTTCAGTTTGACCATCAGTGTGGGGATGATAAGCTATGCTAAGATGCAATTGGGTGCCTTGTAGCTTGAACAATTATTTCCAAAAATTGTTGGTGAAAGTTGGGTCGCGATAAAGAACAACAGAATGTGGCATGCCATGAAGATTGAAGACTTGATCCATGAAACGTTGAGCCCCAATGGATGTTGTAAATGGGTGTTGAAGAGAACATAAATGAGCATACTTGGAAAGGTGATCAACTACCACCATGATGATTCATTTATTGCTTGATTTAGGTAATCCTACAATAAAATTCATAGAGATATCCCACCAAATAGAAGGTGGAATCATAAGCAGTTATAGTGTGCCAATAGATTTGACTATTTCGCCCTTGTGTGTTGACACACAACACATTCACCCACAAAATTACGATTTTTTTGTTTCATACCATCCCAAAAAAAAGAACATTTGACCCTGTCATAGGTTTTGGTAAACCCGAAGTGCCCAGTTTTGGGTGTAGCATGAAGCTTAGAAAATACCGTGGATTTAAGTTTTGACTGTTTACTTAAATACAAACGGCCTTTGTATCGAAGCTCATCATGGAGCCAAAAGTACCCTGGGGAAATTGGAGAATTGGAATGCAATTGTTGTATCAGATGTGAACTTTTGGGATCGTGTAGCCATTCCTGCCGAATGGCTTGGAGCCAATCTGGTGCAATGAAGGAGAGAGAAAAAAGGGACCCTTCATCTTCATATTTTTGGGAAAGTGCATCCACAATCACATTGTCTTTGCCTTTATTGTAAATGATCTCATAATCATATCCAAAGAGATTAGTCACCCATTTTTGTTTCTCTAGGGAGGAAATGCATTGTTCCAGAAAATACTTGAGGCTTTGATGATCTGTCTTAATTTGGAAGCATTTCCCAATAGATAAGGGTGCCAAAGATCAACGACATGCAGAATAGCCGACATTTCCTTTTCATCGATTGATTTGCCCAAATTTCGTTCAAACATTTGTTTGCTGGTAAAGGCTGACCCTCTTGCATAAGGACAACACCAATTTCTTTCCCTGAAGCATCACATTCCAGGACAAAGGTCTTTGTGAAATCAGGAAGGTTTGGGAATGGAGTGGTGCACATGGCCATCTTCAAGGTTTGAAAAGCCTGATCAACTGCTGGATTCCAAGAGAAAGAATTATTTTTAAGGAGTGCGGTGAGAGGTACTGCAATCTTTCCATAATTCTTAACAAACTTGCAATAATAACTTGTTAAGCCCAGAAATCCACGCAATATTTTGAGATTCTTTGGGTGAGGCTAGTCTTGCATATCTTCAATCTTTTTATGATCCACCATGACATCATCCTTTCCAAAAATATGACCCAAGTACTCGACTTATGAGGCGCCAAAAGTACATTTATATTGTTTCAAGAAAAGTTGGTGCTGAGAGAGTAGATGGAAAACTCGATCCACATGAGCAAGATGGTTTGTCCAAGTTTTTCTATAGATGAGGATGTCATAAAAGTAAACTAAGACAAAATGACAGAGAAAAGGACAGAAGAAATGATTTATCAGGCTTTCGAAAGTGGACGGAGCATTATGCAAGCCAAAGGGCATGACCAAAAACTCATAGTGGCCCTCATGAGTTCTAAATGTAGTCTTAGGAATTTTTTCCTCTTTCATATAGATATGGTGGTAGCCAGAATGAAGATCAAGTTTAGTGAAGAACTGGGCACCACTCAATTCATCCAAGAGGTTGTCAATGAAAGGAATGAGAAATTTGTCTTTAATGGTGAGTTTTTTAGGGTGCAAAAGTCAGGACACATGCACCAAGAACCTTCTTTCTTCATAACCATGACCACAAGAGAAGAGTAGGGGATCGTACTAGGGCGGATAACACCTGTGTTAAGCAGTTCTTGAACCATTTTCTCAATTTCATTTTTTTGGGAAAAGGGGTGACAATAGGGACGTATATTGGGAGGAAGGCTTCCAGGGACAAGGGGAATGGAATGATCATGAACACCACGGAAAGGAGGGAGTCTGTGGGGAGTGCAAAAAACCAATTGATGTTTAGAGAGGATGGATTGGAGGTCCTACGACACAGAGAGTGTCTTAGTTGCTTGCATGGCATGGAATTGGTCAATAATGCCCAAATGACCTTTTTTGAGCATCTTTTCCATGCAATGGGAACTAATGATCTCAGGGGAACTGGCAATGATGCCTTGGAACTTAAATTATTGGCCCTCATGTTTGAATTGCATGGTTAATTCATTAAAATCCATGAGAATGGGACCCAAAGTCCTTAGATAGTCTGCACCCAACACAATGTCACAACCACCCATGTCGATGGAAAACATATGAGATTTCAGGTGGTAGTCACCAATTTGGAGATGCACATTTTCACAATGCCCACCACATTTCATGGACTCGCCATTGGAAATCATGATTTGGAAATTATTGACTGCACATATATAGCAATTAGTTTCTTGGGAAATGCGGCGATGAATAAAATTATGGGTGCTTCCACTATCAACAATAATGATTACCTTCCTATGCTTGATGTAGCCAATTAGTTTGAGGGTTTGGGGAGTAGAGAAGCTAGTGAGAACATTTAGGGAAATGATTGGTTCTACTTTGGGAGGGTCTGAGGGAGGGGTTATGTCAGTGGGTTTAGGTGACACAGAGACAAGGGGAGCTTCAACATCCTCTTCCGAAACATCCTCTGATATGGCCATAAAAATATTTTGTTCCTTACACTTGTGTCCCAGAAAATATTTTTCATCACAATTATAACAAATGCCTTTGAGTTGGCGTTCAGCCATTTCTACCCTGGTCAAACTTTGGATCTTTAGTGGAGTAGAAGGAGGAGTGGGATTTACTAGTTTATTGTGAGGAATAAAGGAGGGTTTCCATTTTTGAGAAGAGACAACCTGTTGTACTTCCTTATATCTTTTAGTAGCCTCCACCCAAATCTGAGGCTGATCCATGAGGACATGGGCATGGATATCATCCTTTAGGCCACTAACAAAACATTCTCGAAAAAAGAATCAGACATGCACTTTGTACGAGAAGCCAGTCACTCAAAAGAAACTATAAATTCTTCCACTGTGCGAGATTGTTTCAACTTTTTGAAACGACCTAAATGGTTGGTGTAAGTGTCAAAGCATTCATAAAGCTCTACCACAAAGTGTGTCCAAGCAACATACCCTTGACGGGCAATTTTTCTCCATTGCCACCATTGCCAACGNGCCAAGCCATCTGTAATGTCGCACAAAGAGAAATAATGTTCCATTTGAGTTACCCAACTAGTGGTATATGAGCCATCAAATTTGGTCACATCCACACACGAAAGGCGTAGGTCATGCTGAAAGTGATGGGGCTGAAAATTATGGGAATGAGAGGAAGTTTCAGCTTCAATACGAAAAGGTGGTTCAGATAAAGGGGGATTTGCAGGGATATGTAGCTTGGTGTAGATCATTGAAGCAACATATTCAAGCTGGGTAGTAATGTCTTGTTTGAGGAAATATTGGCACCGAGTTGTCTCACTTCTTGTTGGGTCTCTATGAAATTAGATTGCAAGGTATTGAAGTGAGCTTCCAAGTCTTGGTTACAGGTATGGGCCATCATGACGATGGAACCGAAAAGGGGTGAGTGGAGTAAAACATTTTGCTGAAAAATGATAGGTATGAATGTGATAAGGGCGAAGAGATAAATCCAATTTTTTTATTTTTTATTTTTTTACACCTACGGAGTTACACTCTAGTTTGAAGAATACTCCAGTGATGAAATTCCCAAATTCTTAATCCGGAATAAATGTGTAGTGATTTGGAAACTCGAATGCAAGAGACATAGTTGCGCAACAATAGATCTTGTTTGTTTTGTTTTTTGTTTTCGTCCCCAAAGGTTAGGTATTCAAGGGTTCTACATACAAGGTGTTAGCACTTGGTAAATTTCCTAGAGGTTGACAGCATAAGAAATCTACTAAGGTAACTTTATCCAACCACTTTTGAAGCTAGGATCTAGCCCTTCCAACTTCAGAGAGGGATCTCTCTATTAGATTTACCTATGTTTCAAATTTCAAATATTAGGCTAGGTAAAGAAATAGGTTGGTTTTCATTGTCAAAGTGTTTTTTTGAATTGGTTGAGACAGTCTACACATCCATTGGGCTATGGGGTCTGTGTTTTAATAAAATATGAAATACAAACC
>SNQJ01S0017248.1:0-28319 GCA_010110895.2 Picea sitchensis
CATGCATTTGATATAATCTCTTATTTTTATACATATCTTGTTCCTTCCTAAGAGATAAAAGAACATAACAGTTGTTGATTCATTTTATGAATTATAGCTTTGTCTTCTTCATTAATTGAATTGTTATATAAGTTTGCTGCATAGTAGGTTTCCCTTTTGCAGGAGATTTATCATCATAAAACTGTTATGATTTCTTTTATGTCTTGTTTGTCCTGTAACATACTTCAAGAAGCAGCATAGCTGATCGTTTCCGAGAAGCTTAAGGACTAAATGGTGTGAATTTCTTCCTCCAACCAGCTTAAGAAGCAATCTTACACAGGGCAGACTTGGAGCATTTCCAGGTCAATTAGTTAGATGTTTACTGTTTATATTAAGTAGTTTAATATAAATGATAGTTTAGATAGATTTATATTACATTGTTTTATTTCAGTAGTATATATTAGATTGTCTAATTTCAGTTAGTTTTATTCCCCTTTCATAAATACAAAAATCAAAAAAGAGATTCTTGGTTGTCTCAGGGTAGCGATCACATGAGTTTTGCAGGTTTTGATCAAATCTGTAGTTTGTCTATATTGTATATTTGTGAATAAGGAATATCATAGCTGATAATTAGGTAGTTGATTTGAGTTATTATAATCATAGTTAGTATCTTGTATATATAAGTAGTTAGTAATTTATAGTTAGATTAGTGTAGTTAGTTTAGTTTGCTTTATTAGTTTCTAGTTTCCTTTATTAGTTTTAGTTCTTTGTCTTTGTTTTATTAGCTTCTAGTTTCCCTTTAGATTTCTTAGCTCAGATCATTTCTCTTTGGTTTCCATACAAGACCTTAGGGCGGCCAACGAAGCCGTTAAACTCGTCAGGGTGGTCCATTCCAAACGACTTGGGTTATTTAGACAATCCCGGACCGGTTCCACTCTCCCAGTTGACGGACGATCAATTTCGCCCATCAACAGGAGCAGATTGAGGAAATCCCACGTGCAACATATGAAAGGAATACAAGAGGTCCAAGAGCAGGAGTAGAAGGAAACACTCCTATCTATACCGGTGTTAGTGTGGAACCCATAACCCCATGTGCGACTAATACACCAGAAAGAACACCACCATTTACACAACCAAATTTTAGTGGAAGAAAGAAAACATGAAGTACATCTAAACAAGGAGCAACAACTAGAGGAGCCAGTCTAAGAAGTAGTAGTCAAATATCTACACCATGCGGAGGTAGTATGTCATCACAGTTCAAGATGGCAGGACATGATCCCACCATCCAATTACTAAAGTTCAAGGGAGAGGCATCAAAGGATCTTGAAAATCACTTGTTCATCTATAAGAAGATCTAGAAGTCAAAACAGATCATAGATGAGGATACAAAACTTGCGCAGTTAGCTATAACACTAAGAGATTGTGTGCTGCATTGGTACATGAGTCTAGCTGTAAACAATCCACCAGGGACAACACATACTATTGCAGATGTGAAGAAGTTGTTGATAAATGAATTTCAAAACCCTAGTTCAGAAGATCAGTACATGAATGAGATGATTGAAATTGGACAAAAACCAAGTTAGTCTACTTGGGAGATTGATCAGAGGTTCAAATGATTGAAGGGTAAGTTGAAATATGTCATGACTGACATGCAACATATACATCTCTTTGTGAATTCACTGCTACCACATCTAAAATACCCTTTGAGACAGTAGAAGTTTCAAACTTAGGCAGAGGCTCTACATGCATCCTTAATGTTAGTATCCAGATACTAAATATTCAATTTTCTCCTTGTTGTAGGAATGGGGTTATTCCTGTAGCACCGAAAAGTGTTAGTACCTAGAACTTCAAGTTTAAAAATTTAAAGGAGCGTTGCTTAAACATGTTTTTTATGCAACGCAGACCAGTTTTTATATGTGTTGTTATGATTTTGGATTGATAGTATTATAACTTGGGTTCTTTTGGACAAGTGAAAAATAATTATTTCCGTTTAGGCAAATATGGGTTTCGGGCCTTTTTTACAGTGCTAATGTTTACTCTAGCAAAATTATTGGGTCCACGGGCCCAATCTCCAATTAAGCCCATCAGGCATCAAAAACCAAGTTCACAGGTTATCGAGCTAAGCACCTGCCATCAAATTCAACATAGGTTAGTACCTACTACTACTAGCCACACAACACAACAATCATGATAAAGCACCAACACACAAGGAGCAGGGAACTTTAAGAGATGTTACGGGTGTTGAAGTTATAGATTCAAGGCAATAAGGGAAAATTTAAACATGTGTTGTTTTCATATTTATAATAATATGGAATTGGCTTGGCGATAAAAAAAATAGTGACCCTATCAGCTGTGACAACAAACAAACATCACATACCAAATTATGACAGATGGCTGATATGGGCATATAGTCGAATTCTGTGTTTACTTCTTATAAGTGCACTAACAAGTTTGTTGATGTTTTCATGTATTGAAATCACCATGTGTCTTATGGATAAGTCTGGTTTTGTATGTGCATAGACGTTGTGTAAGTGCCCAGGTGATGAAAATCTGCCAACAGAGACATCAGATTTCAAACGCTCAATCAATTAAGTCGAGAGCTAAGTCATTCAACACAAGGTGCCATGGGAGGAGCCCAAAAAGAGGCCTTATTCATGCACTATGCATCGATTTTTGTCCACAATTGTCAGCATTCAAACAGATTAAAGGGTTTCTGTCTCATGCATATGGATATTTTCCTCTGCATACACGAAAATAGAAAAGCACCGCCAGGATCGCCATAAGACGACTGAATGCCAAGTATTGGGTATATTAAAAACTGGGATTAAGATGTCGGTTGGGAGCACAAAACATTCAATACCATGTGTTAGAACAATTCCAAGTACCACCCAAAGCTACATCTAGTGTTCAAAGTTGGTTGATATCACATTCTAGATGAACACGATCTATACATATTTACAGGCTTATCATAGCTCACTCTGTGGAGATTCGCATGCTTAAAGTAACATTTGATCAGTCAAAGTCGAGCACCAATTCATAATTCAATGATATTCCAGTTGTCAAATTCACTCATAATTCAATGATATTCCCGGGTTTCAAACGCTGGAAGTAAATGCGCAGGAAACCATACAAAGTTCGTTGAATACTGCATCAAGAGCAACTGTCCTCTCCCAGAAGATGTTGTAGAACATCCACCAGGATATATGGGAAAGATGTTTGTTCATAATGATGACCGAGTCCTGCTCAAGGTCATCAGGTATACTACACCATCATCTGCTGGAGCAGAGTGTGTTGACCCTGATTGTAGTTTCGTGCATCAATGGGTACATCGTGCTGGCCCCCGACCAGAGATTTATTTCAATCCTAATGAAGTGAAAGAAGCAATTGTCACCTGTCGAGGACTTTTCCCTGGTTTGAATGATGTGATTAGACATATATATACGCTGTGAAAAATATCGTTGGTATTTCCTATGGATATTGTGGACTTTTTGATGAACACCTCCCTGAAATAAAACTATCAAGATTTTTTTTTCAAAGTATCCATCTATCTGGTGGTAATATACGCAGGGTCTCTCGTGGAAGTGGAAATGTACCTGATATCGTTGATAGTATCTAGAAAAGAGGAATAAATATGCTTTTTGTATTGGGCGGTAATGGAACACATGCAGGGGAAAATGCTATAAATACATGAGAAATGGAGCATCAACAGAACCAAAACTTATATTATTTTACAGTAATTGTTTCTTTACAATGCCTGAGAGGAACAATTAATGAACACTTCCAGGGGAAAATAGTATTTCAAAAACAGGGTAAGTTCATTTCCAGATGTTTAGGCAATAGTTAAGCCTCTTTTGCAAGTCAACAATCACCTTCAGATTTATGGCAGTAGTAGAATATTTGTTCCAGATGTTGAGAACAAGAATCTTGAATTGTTAAAGTGGAAGTGCACTTGGCAAGCAAAGGATCATCAATCAAATAAAATCAGAGCATATGGCAGCAAGCACGGTCCAAGACTTGTTGAAAGAGGATAAAGAAAATCAGATAGCTCCAGATTTCAAGGAGAATGATCAAACCCAACACTCCCAGCTTCTCAGGCAGAAGATCAACAATTGAAGTGTTTCAGGTGGCAGAGCATCAATCAAAGAAGTTAATTTCCAGATTTTCAGGGCACCTGATAACAACAACTGACAGCTTGATCCTTATTAAATGGCAACTCGGATGCAATTCCAGATTTGAAGGACTCGATATCTGCTATCCTAGTTTTATTGCAATCACTTTATTTTCTTTCCAGCAAAGAAAGAATAGTCTAAAATCAGTTATTAGATTTGATTTTAATCATATACCTATAACTAGAGGTATATTGGGAAGGATTCCAGTGGTGCTATTATATCAGTTAGAATTATTCCTCGACTTTAGGATTTGTTCATAGAAGTTAGCAACAGCTATTAGGGATGATTTCTATATATTTACATGTTAAAAACTCAGAAAAGGAGGAGGAGGCCCGAGAGGGTAAGGCCTGAGAAGAATTTGATGAGATAGCCAACCAATATGTATTATTGTAAGCCTGAGGGCATCTTTTTCTGTGGTCGCTTCTGACATTGAAGATCTATGACAATTGTTTTTTATCAGATTGTGATTTCCCTCGTTTTTCACTCTATTTTTCATCTTCCTTGAACGAATTGCAGACATTGAGAATCAATGGCTACCCATGGATAATAGATTCTCGAGCGGTAAAGATTTTGCTGTGACTGCCTACATGCAATTTGATTGCCTTGGATCAACATGGTGTTTACTTGAATCCATGCCCAATGGTGTTTTAACTGATCTGCATTTATCCTTTTTCTCTTATTCTTTTTCTTTTCATCTACCTGATCCACCTTCTTTCAAAACCCAAAACACATCCTTATTTATAAAATCATTGCGATAACTGAAGATGTGCTAGGATTGACCCTGTAGTAGTCTAGGGGAAACTTCTAGCACTAACACTTACAATTGGAAGAGAACCAACATTAGAAGACATACACAACAATAGAAGAGCTAAAGGAGGATCTGAAGAACCTCACATTTCAACTGAACCAAAATAAGAGCAAAGAGAAAAGAAAAGTTTGTTGGTGTACCTCATACATGATAGAAGGACACCACAAGAATGAGTGCCCAACTTTTGTGCAGTATATGGAAACAGGGCTACCAAACCCATTGACAAAAGAAGGACCATGGTGTGAGGTCTATAAAACACATGGGCATGATCCATATCATTTTCCAATGATGCAGAAGTACCAGACAATACCGAAGAATTCATACTACAACTTTTGCAAATGAGTGGGTCATGATGACAAATATTGTAGGACAATGGACCTGATGAGGAAAATAACTTTAGATACTTATAGGGTGCAAGAAAAGATGATGGCAGGGAAAAATGCACCATAATTAAACCAGGTACAACCTCCATATAATAATGCGCAACAATAGTACAACATTTCACAACTGCAGTATAAAACTGCACAACCTAAGTATATCCCCACACAGTATAATCAGGTGCCTCAGTACAACGCACCATGAGGAGATTGAGGTGGATACAGAGGTGGGGGATGAGGTAGAGGAGGATTTGGAAGAGGCAGAGGTCCAATAGTGTGCCACAACTTCCAACAGCCAGAACATTAAGCAAGGAAATGCCCACTTCCACCTACGACATGTATGTATTGTCATGTGTATGAACATGATATAGAGGAATTCCCAACACTTTTGGGTAAAATTCAAGAAAAAAGGAACCAAAACAATTAGAATGTTCAGTGGACTTCTGCAGAAGTCAGATATGATGGAAGAAATATCAACATAGTCACATGCGGAGGAGATAAGACAAAATATGACATAGTAAGACAGGAGCCAACACAACACCAATGGGTGAATAAGAAGACTGAATCACAGAAACAGTTTGATGCGGGGAAAGAAAAAGAAGAATTCAAGGAGTCCAGACAGGAGTTCCTCACACAAGATGTTGCGTCTACATCAGCTGCACAACATACTCAAAAGATACAAATGTACGAGATTGCCTTATTAATGGATGTTGGCCTTTGACCAATTTTTGAGGATCCTTGGTCATGTTTGACCTATTTTGGGACTTCGACAGGCTATCGAAGGCAGAGTGCAAGACAAAGCGGAGATCGCGGGATCTCGGCCCCTCTTTAAGGATTTTTGGGTTTTTGGTTTATGTAACGGGTATGGGGATGATGATCCATGGGTTTACCCATGCTTAGACCTATTTTGTAATGTATAAATAGAAGACTAGGCGATGTAAGTAGTGACCGATGGCTGAGTGCTAGTACTGGCTATGTGTAAAAGATGTGATTAAGACTTGCAGAGCTAAGTGCAAATCATCTGTAGTGATTTGTGCACAGACTGTGTAAGGCTATGTGCCTAGATCTACTTGGGGAAGTAGGATCTGGCGAAGTGCGCGTAGATATCCTATCCTATGCAGAGTAGTGTTCTAATGCTTTATGCCTGTAAGACGCTTGACAAAAGCTAATAAAGAGAAGAAGAGTTGGTGGACGTAGCCCTAGGGTGGGGGTGAACCACATATATCCTGTGTTGTGAATGATTTGTTCTTTTGGTTGTTCTTTTGTTTATGTGATTCAATGCTTAGTGTGATGTTAAATGATAGATAAAGCTGATATGATAGTTTAGTGCTGAATAATGTGAATGAATGCTAGATCTGATCTCTATTTGTATGCTTAGTGCTTGAATCTATTGGGTCTGTGTGAATACTGCGTTGATCTCCTGTTAGGGTTTAGCTACGCTGTGAACTAAAGATGAATACTAATGAACTGTAATAACTAAGTGCTTTGATAAGGTGTTATAATCACAGATCTGTGTCCCAGCTAAGGTTGCAGACATCTAAGTCCTACAACCACCCCTGCTTCTACCTCGGGTGAGACTTCATCTACTTCGCAGGTGTTGCCTAAAGGGCCGATAGTTAGGGTTTTGTTGGTGTTCTCTTGAGAGTTGAACCCTGGGTTTGCCCCTATGCCAACAATGGATAACACCAGTGAAGTACAACTTATACCACGAGTAAGTACCATAAATGCTTTCTTACAATCCCGTGTTAAGCTACTGAAGGACCCATCATCCGTTAAAGTTTTGCAAAAAATATTAGAAAGATGTAACACAAAGGATGATCCAGGTGGATATCAGTGGCCACCCACCTTTTCCATCTGGCTCAAAATAGTTTTCTAGCAATTTTGGTAATTTACTATTTTTAGCAGTTTTTCGGGTCCTGAAACTTCTAGAGCCATTTTGAGGCCCTAAACGACATTTTTTTGGAAAATGGGGAGAAACATAGGATTTGCTTCAATGTTTACCCCAAAATGCATCTCCTCGACGATACCTTTCCAACGAGCTATCATGCACCTAAAACGAAGATCGTATGCAAAAGTTACGACCCCGGGAAGTTGATGTACTAACTTACCCAAACGGGGCCCACATGCCTTTTGGCGCTTCATCTCCTAGGGTTATGTTTTTTGGGTGTCTAGGGTTTTTGGCATTCCTGTTTATTGTAAAAAGGCCTTCAGAGTCTCATGTAATGATCTTCTTGCAAATGAGCGCAACCATCACATCTCTTCTCAGAGATAAGCCACCACCATTCCAACAAGCTTGTTTTCCATTGCATTTTACAGTTTTAGCTTATTTCCTTATTGAATAGAAAACCAATTTTACTGTATCTCTATTATTTTGTGTTAAGCACCTGTTAATAATCTATAGTCGTTTCGTTCTGCTCATAAAATCCATATCAATGGTATCATATCGGTCTTCTCCTTGTCATCTTAATGCATGTCCCCAACAAGGTCGGAGTACAAAGAGTTGGGTCTCGAGCTTGTTTCTCTTGAGGAAAAAATATCTCGCACGCCCAAGCAACCTCTCATGGCAGGAGAAAAGAAAGATAACAGGAGAGGATATCCTTTCAAAATGTTTCTTGAGGAAGCCCTCACGCAATAGAGGAATGAGATGATGGATAGTTTCGCACAAATCCTTCGGCGGCTACCAACATGCGACACATCTTCTTCGAGCAGAGGCGTCGCTCCCTTCAAGGTACAAATAAACTTCGATATTTCTATATTTGAAGGTCAGATAGACGTGGATGTTGTAGACAAGTGGTTGAATCTACTAGAAGGGTATTTTTCTGTCCATAACTTTTCAAATAGAGAAAAGATTACTTTTTCACTCCTCAAAGCTGTTCCCCATGTCAAAGATTGGTCTGTGTTGGAACAAGGGTAGACCCAGGGTTCAACGCTTCAACAACGCACCAATAAAATCCTAACTACCGACCCTTTTGGAAACACCTGCGAAGAAGATGAAGTCTCACCCGAGGTAGAGCCAGGTGTGGTTGAAGGACTCAAGTGTCTACAACCTAGTTGGGACACAGATCTGTGATCACAGTACTTAACAGAGCACTTAGTAGTTAACATTCACTAATATTTAACCCTTATTCACATTGCAAGTCAAAACCCTAATTACAGAACAACGTAGTATTCAACAAGATCTAACACATCCAAGCATTTAGCACATATAAATATATTAGATATAGCATTCATTCACATCACTAAGCACTAAGCTACTATATCAGATGCATCTAACATACATAAATGTTACAACACTAAGCATAAATCACGTCAATAACATAACAACCACAATACACAAAGCAACCACAACACAAGATATACGTGGTTCACCCTAGTGTGGGGATACGTCCACCGATTCTTGTTTTTCTTTATTGTGTTTTGTCTATCTTCTTACATGCACAGAGTTTGAGAATCCACTCCTCATAGAACATGAGATCTGTGTGCACCTCACCAGATCCTCCTTCCCTGAGCTAGGTTCAAGCGCAAAGCCTTCTTACAATCTGCACACTAGCTTCTTACAATCACTTGCACTTAGCTCTACAAGTTCTCAACACATAGTATGCACGAAGCATCCACAACTATTTACACATAGCTCATCAGCCTCTTCCTACATCACCTAGATATCTATTTATACATTACAAAATGGGCCTAGACATGGGTAAACCCATGGGCTGACATCCCATATCCGTTACATAAACCCTAAACCCAATATACCACAAAACCGGGGGTGAGATCCCACGATCTCCGCTTCACCTTGCGCTCTGTCTTTGATCAGCCTGTCGAAGTCCCAAAATGGTCAACATGACCAAGGTTCTTACAAAAATTAGTCAAGGTCCAACATGCCCCCAACACTCACCCGTGACTAGCCCTGAGTCACTATGATCTTGATAACTCTGCCTCGAAGGCCTCGAGATTGGCTCGAGATGCCTCAACCTGCTACTTCACGAGATCCTCCTTCTTAGTCAATTCCTAAATAACCTTCTCGGTCACAGGTCCTTCCAAGCGTTGTTCTATTGTGGTGACCACTTATTCTAGTTCTGCACCTCATCCTTCAATCTCCTCAAAAAGTGTGCAAGCTTCATCCTGTACTGGCTGGAGCTTCTGGGTCACTTCCATGACTTTACTTTGTATGTCATGGACCTATTGCTGAAACATGTGATGTTCTTGGGACCTTTTCATCCTCATGATCGATGACAGTGGCTTCAACTGTGCTTGCACTATTGCTTCTTGTTGCTTTGCCTCCTGGAGTTGTGACTCCAATGTCCATAGTTCAGGGTCCTCTGCAAGGCGCTCGTAAGTCCGCACACTACAACTGCTGAGATGTTTTCATTCAAAGGCCAATGCCTTGATTCTATCGACTCCACTCCAGGAAGTTTCTTCCCTTTGGTATGGCACTTCCTGCAGAGTGCTTGGCACTGCTTGTAATTCCAGTTCTGCTATTCTCTGTTGGAGATGCTGAATGGCTTCAACAACATTCCCCACTTAACTCTCCACTGGGTGTTCTTCCATCTTTTCTAAGCCTGTCACATAGCAAAGTGCTCTAGTGACTGCTTCTTTAACTCCAATCTGCTCCGCGAGCAACTGTTCTTTCTCCTTTTGGATCTGTGCTCTATCCTCTGCAAACTTCACCTCGAGGTCATCTTTTTCCTGTTGCGCAACCCAAAGTTTCTCTATGGCTTCCTCCTTTGCTTTATTCAATGCCTCTGTGGCCTACTCTTTTTCTTCATGGACAAAGTGAAGGTGAGCCTCGGTCACATCTTCTATTCTGCGTAGCTGGGAAGGCTCATCTCCTACTTCAAATCCTTCAGATGGCGGTGTCGTAGTACACACTGTGCGACTGGAGTAGAGGGCTTGTTGTGCCCCTTTCAGTTCTTTTTCAATCCTATCATACATGGTCTCTTGTTTTGCTTCGTTGCGATGTAGAATATCCTCTGAGGTATCTGATACAACAACGATGATGAGGTTGATGTCATCCACCGTGAGCATAGTATGCAACTTGGGATTACTAGCTTTTGACTTCTTTCGTGATGAAGGTTTTGTGGGGGACCCCTTTCTTTTCTTGGATGTCTCAGCCTCATCAATAGGATCCTTAGGCAGTTTCACTTCTCCTTGTTCTAGTTTGTCTTCTTTCCCCACGTTCTCTTCTTTGTCTTCTTCGTCACCTCCTCCCCCTCCAGGTGACTCAAAATCATTCTCCTTTGATGCGTTGTTCAACTCTTGTACCTCTTCCTTCTTCTTCCTTCTGCTACTGCTAGGTGCATCATACTCTTCGCGAGTGAACATAGGGATTCCGATGAGGTCAGGGTCAGAAATTTCTTCCTGGTTGACTGGTATAAGGAACTATGCAGGCCATTCCTTGGTTATTTCTTCCATGTCCTCCTCTATGAGCTTATAGTAGGATTGGATCTCTTCTTTATGTTCGTCTCCATGTGCAGTGATATAAATAAAATGTCTATCTGCGTGGAACTTAGCTATTGGCTTGAATCTATGCAGGGTATTCAACGTCATGTGAGGGAAGGACTCAATAGCCTTCTTCACCTGTAGGTAATAGGTGTGGAACACGGTGTTTGAATGCCATTGTTTTTCCATGTCACTCGAATACCAGAGTGTATTGAACTTCGCAGCTAGTGGTTCAGATGGCTCGATTTCAGGGAAGGTCGCTCCTTCCTACATCTACCAAGCAATGAAGGCAATGAGAATAAACAACCAACTGAAATGCAACTCGTAGCCCTGATCCTGAGCTTCACGACAGTCTTTCTCTAACTGTTTGACAAGGTATCTCACCCAGTTCATTTGTATCCCTTCAATGCATTTCCCTGCGAGGTCGACAACGAACCATGTGACCTGCGTGGGTCTGTTCTTCCTAACTATCTTACCATCGATCAACTAGAAAGCTAGGTGCACTGTGCCATTTTGGATGGAAGCTACCTTGTAGCCTCGCTTCCCCTTCTCCACATCTCCGTAGGTATCCTTGATTCACTGTGCCAAGGCGTGATCAACATCCTTGCTTAGGTAAAAGTCTTGAGGGTCTGGTCCTTGCATGCTTAATCCGGTGATCCGTGGGATCAATTCTGGATCTACGGTGATGCATCTATCCAACCATAGATAACCGCCATGGTAGCAAGACATGAGGCATTTAACACATGCGTTAACCTCCTGATGTCTTCTGAAATGTGGTATCTTCATCACATTTAGGATGGTGGACCTCGCGATGTCCATGGTCCACAGATGGGGGATTATCTTTGAATTCTTCCCCTTTGTCTTGGTCAAATACTTATGTGGGGAGAGCATCCCATAGTTCTTGCGATCTCCCAAGTTGAAGTCACTGATCTTCAACATCATAATCTATCCCAACTGCAGTCCAACTGCGTGTATCCCCTTCGAGAGGTACGCAGTGATCAATGTGTAGTCAAAGTCCCTCGGGATGCTGTCACGACTAACCGCACCAGCCAGATGTGGGATGTAGTGGGGCAGGATATATGGGATGAGCTTTGCGTTCACCAAGTCATCGTGATTCTTACTCCGTTTCTCTATTGCAATTATAGAGGGCTCAGATCGATGTGCAGTAGATGGAGAGGCTTGTAATGCTCTAGTTGATGAAGCCTGTGTGCCTGCAGAAATGACCTTCTTAGCCATGAGGTCTATCAAAATTTATTCCATGGACTTTTCCACTACACTGCGCTCACCCGACATACATGATCGAGATCAGATATCTCAGGTAGGTAGACAAATTCTCACAGTGATTGAACAGGTGGTGAAGTCTCAGTAAGCACTGTGTGATAACAAGTTTTTCTCTGTGGGCTCGGGTAATCACTATTTGCAAAAGTGTTCTCAGTGCAACATTCGAAGGGATAAATAGAAAACGTCGTAATAGATTCCTCCAACGGGTCAAAAATCCTCAATCAATGCAATTCCATCCATTATGGTGCGATCTCAAGGGTCCAATGGAAATCTTTCCGGCTATAACTACGTTTCTAGCCATTCTGGAGCGTCGTTCTAACAGTCGGGACGCCTCCAATGGTCATATTGATTCTCTGTGGCGAAGTGCCAATCTGTGTTGTTTTGCTATTCCGGTGAGGTTAGAATTTTACAAACCTTCCTTCTGTGAAGTCCTTTCTGGAGCTTCCTGTAATTTTTCTAACTTTGCCTTCTTCTTACTGAGATTTCTAGATTTCTTTCCTGTAATTTGCGTCTTTGGATTCCTCTTTCCATTATTGTTCTTATCTCCTCTGGGCAAGGCAACTTCACACTGCTGAGGGTCTTTTAAGGAGTTTGAGTGTAATACTTCTTCTGTTACTATTTCTGGAGTGGGTGCTTTTCTCTTCTGCATGGATAAGTTTTTTAAACCTTCTTGTGTTCTTTTAGCTTCAAAAACCAGGTCTCTAGCTCTCAGTTGCTTCGACTTGTCCTCCTGTTCTTCTATTAAACATGCTATTCTCCTATCCATGTAATCTCTTAATTCTTGATTTTTCTGTTCTAGATCTTCCTCTTCTTGTTTCCTTCATATATGATCTTTCTCAATCTAGGTTTTTCCTATCAAAATATCAAATGGGGTGCTATTCTCAACAAACTTAACGACCTCAAATTCTTTCTTTGTCGAAGTTCCATGAGCACTCATAAGTATCTGGGTAAGTCTTCCACATAGGGTTATAATATTCCCTTTTAAAATTTCTATTCCTCCCAATGAAGGAACCATAGCAGGCTTTCCCAAAATTTCCCAAGTTCTTTCTGTCATGATATTCACCCGTGTTTCCTCATCTAGAACACAATCTATGTCTAAATCTCCTATTCTTGTTTCTATGCACTCCTTCTCTTTTAAGGTCTTTGATAAACTGATATCTATATGATCATTCAATGTTTCTTTCATCTGCAATAATACAGTCTCTGATTCTTTCTGGGGTTCTATCATATTATTAGTCTCTTGGCCTTTCTCATGGTTTTCTTGTCTCATATTTATCTTTTCAACTTTGGCAATCATTCTAGGGCAATCCATAACTTCATGATCCATATATTTACAACAAAGAAAACTAGGACCTTTACCAGGGAATTCCTTAGCAAGATGTCCCGGTCTTCTGCAACTATAACAAAGAGTTACTCCTCTCTTTCTTTTAAATGATCCCTAACCTTTCCTATAATGCACACTAGGATCATAGTAACTAACCTGCAAAAAAATATTTCTAGGGTCCTACATCCATTTGTTAGTCCAAACATTCTTTCTATGCATAGGAATAACATATCTTTTACTATTGCTATCAGATCTATTCATATCATATCTTATTTATTTTAGTTGTGCCCTAGTTTTCAAACTAGGAAAAAATCTGTCAAACATACCTAGATCCATTCTTTCGAAACAAATTTTTTCACTTATCTTACCTTTATCAGAGCACGGAGCTTTAAGATCTTACCTCTTTTCTTCAGATCCGATTCCTTTCTTAGCACAGAGCTTCACAAGTCAAGTAGAATACTGCGTGTTATTGCGCAGTTTGTATTTTAGGTCACAAGCTACATGATAGTGAACAAACTGGCGTAACAAGAACCTTCCTCACCCAATGTCACCTTGATGGGGAGGCACTTTCTATTTAGGGAGGTTAGCCGAGTGGAGACATCCCCGGTAACCTGGGGTTTGAAGAGGCAAAGAATATTGGGTCAAGAAGTAAGGTTTTCCCTCCTCTCAGGTTACCACCAGTATCAGATAATGCGGCTAATCAGCCAATAAATAAGTGAAGTCCCCGTTGAGAACACCTGCCCGTAACAAGACAATAAAAACACTATATGTATATTTGCAGGTTACAATTCAAAGGGTTAGTACTTCTTGACTATCTGATTTCATTTAACAAGCAATACAATAGACAAAATGAGGTCAACGTTTTGCTAAATAACCTATGCAAGATCAACAATTCATCAATGTCTACAAAAATGACCAAGCCAACATTATTTTCAATCAACAATAGCTCAATAAATGCTTGACGTCATCATTAATTGCTTATTTTCTAGTTAGAAAGGTTGCTACATCAAGTATGACGTCGGTCTAGGTTAGTAGTGTTAGGGTTAGCTAGGGTTTCAAATTTGAAGTTTGAAAGATGATTTTACACAACAAAAGCTCAACGTTGTAAGTCTAACCAGTGCCTTAGGGTAAAAATGGAGTCAAAATCAAAGGCAAAAGATCTCGGGAGGATTAAAATTTAGAGACTAGAAGGTAAGGTTCTATGGTGCTGTAATGGCAGGGCCCTAGAATCAAAACCCTAAGGGAAGGAGGCTCATTCCGGTGTTTCTTAAGAAAGGCCTCATGCTCCTTCCTCTTTCTCTAAATACACTTGGCAAAACAGCTAGCTTCAAAGTACATATTTAAGGGAGAAAGTGTTGCAGGGGTAAGGCTTTCAAACCCTAGAAGGTTAAAACCCTAGGTGTAGATTCAACTAGGCCTAGGACATCTCCTCTTTTCAACCTATAACTTTAATGCTAACTCAGAAAAAGGGAGAAAAGTGTAGCAACGACTAGGCTATATCTTCCTTTNTAGTAGTGTTAGGGTTAGCTAGGGTTTCAAATTTGAAGTTTGAAAGATGATTTTACACAACAAAAGCTCAACGTTGTAAGTCTAACCAGTGCCTTAGGGTAAAAATGGAGTCAAAATCAAAGGCAAAAGATCTCGGGAGGATTAAAATTTAGAGACTAGAAGGTAAGGTTCTATGGTGCTGTAATGGCAGGGCCCTAGAATCAAAACCCTAAGGGAAGGAGGCTCATTCCGGTGTTTCTTAAGAAAGGCCTCATGCTCCTTCCTCTTTCTCTAAATACACTTGGCAAAACAGCTAGCTTCAAAGTACATATTTAAGGGAGAAAGTGTTGCAGGGGTAAGGCTTTCAAACCCTAGAAGGTTAAAACCCTAGGTGTAGATTCAACTAGGCCTAGGACATCTCCTCTTTTCAACCTATAACTTTAATGCTAACTCAGAAAAAGGGAGAAAAGTGTAGCAACGACTAGGCTATATCTTCCTTTATCAATGGTTAAAACTATTTCTCAAACATGGGGATATATAGCAATGACCTACTAGTGTTCTTGCTACCTAGGGTTTCAAGATTCAACAATATAGTAGCAATATAATAGAAAAATGTAAGAAATTAAGCCTACAACCATTCACTTAAGAAGTTTTGCATGAAAAATTCACTTACATATTATGAAGACTGCATAATCAAACCCTAGTTGTAAATATTCCATGAGAGAAACACCATAAATGCCAAGAGAAATCCTCCAAGAAGAGTTGCGCCTCACTTAGAGCACCAAAAATACCAAGCAAAAGGCTAAAATATAGTCTCTCACAAGAGAGTGAGTTGTGTTATGTTCAAATGAGGGAAAAACGTCCTCAATTTATACCAATCTATGACCTTTCAATTAAAAAATAGGTCGTTAAAATAGATGACAAGGCTGACTACAAAATTTACACTGTTTTTGCATTAACTGCTAGAAAAATGACATAACATGAGAAAAAAGTGGGACATCAAGCCCTTCTGAGGGAGATGTTGGCCCTTTTTGGGCATATCTAGCATCCAGAAGCCAGATGTTGGCCCTTCTAGGGCTCCTCCAAGATGCCACATGTGCCAAATAGCCTCATCACACTGCCACATGCTCAGGATAACGTCCTGCTCTGCTGGGTGACATCCTGTCCATCAAGGGGAAAACGTTCCATCTGAAGTGGGTGATTCCCCCTAGGTTGGGCTCTGCCAAAGTGTCCTGGGTGGAACATCCTTCTTTCTTCTCATGCAAAGGCTCATCATAATGTTGTCCTATCCCTGCCATCCCAACAACCATCTGATGTGCTCATCAGCCCCATGGAGGTCCGAGCTAATCATATCCCCATGTGTACCGGTCCACTAGTACCTGTCCATCGGGTATGGTCCTGCACATCAAAAACTTTGCCCTCCATGGGCTCATCAGTCCTTGGGATCATAGCAATGTCAATCATATTTCATCATTAAATTTATCAAACACATGCATAAAACCCTTAGAATATCCTCTAATAGCTCAAAGACATTACACTGATCTACTATACAAAGTTGAAGAAATAGACAGAAAATCCTATTGGGCTAGTATCCATAAGAAGAAGAAAGTTTCCACAGAAGATTATTCAAGCCATGTACATAAAGTGATATGGTCTGAGGATATCCAGTCATAGTGAAGACCAGGGGTAGGTATTGTCCGTGGGTGCCTTTGTAGGAGGTGAGTTGTACCCGTCATGGATGCACTTTTTCCAAGCCCCTTTATTGCCTTTATTCTTTATTTATTTCTTTTTCTTTCTTTTTACTTCTTTCCAAGCCCCTTTATTGGGTTCTTTATTCTTTATTTATTTCTTTTCTTTCTTTTACTTCAAGGTCCAACTATAGGACACTGCCTTGGCTGGTGACCAGAGTTTACGTTGTTACCCACTAGTATTTTTCGCAAAAATGATAAGGCTGACTGCGATGAGACCCCCTTTTCCTTTGGCTATGTAACCAAAGGTCATTGTTCCGGCGGTGACCGATAATGGCAATGTCATACCGCTAGATACCTATGAACATAATGGGCCGATCGCGGATGAGACCTCCATCCTCTTTGGTTAGGTTGTCTTTTTTTTTTTTTTGGGTCCCTTTTTTTCTTATCGAGAGGCCTTTATTACCTTCTCGGGATCCCTGGGCAGAAGCATCTCAGGTTTTATTTCCTATGGCTTTTATCTTTTACCGATGTTTTTACCCCTCTGGGTCTTTAGCCCTTCTTCCCACAAGAGGAAGTGCAACCCCTCAAGTAGGTCATCCTAATGCCCGACTAAGGAAATGGGATGGATGTATGGGAGATAAGATGTGCGATAGTATGGTGGGAGCGATCTATAGTTCTTCAAATCGGCTAACCAAACCCATGGATAAAATCTTGCTTAGCACCCCGCTAATCCCCTCAACAATGGTCAAGTGAGTTAATGTAATATCCAAGCAGCTATCGTAAATGCAAGGAACTCTAATGGCTATACAAGAAAGTTATAATGATCAAACATGACACATACCATGATACCTGACCAATTACCTCATGGAGCAAGAGTCTTCCTCGATGCAAGTTCAAGCCGATGGTGATGGATGCTGTTGCCGCTGACAGAAACAAATCAAGAAGAAGAAGGATGGGCCCTCAGGGCCATGCTCTAGTCAATCATGCTCGGTACTCCATGTCTAGGGACTAGGCCTCGACATGATCTCCTAAGTTATCCTTTAGAAATCGGTGGATAACATCAGCAAGACTAGAGCACAGACGCCACGACAAATATTTCACTTCTTCACCATTAATCATAGTTTCAGTCCCCTGTGCTAACGAACCATTTGTTGGCACAAGGGTAGACCTGTGGTTCAAATACTTCAACAATGCACCAATAAAACCCTAATTACACCGCTCCTTTCAAAGAACACTGGCGGATGAAGTCTCACCAGGTAGGTGGGTGGTTGCAGACTCGTCTCTACAAATCAGTTAGGACACGATCTCAGGATCGCAATACGCAGAACATAGCACTTAGCGCTAACATTCACTAGTATTTAACCTATTACATCGCAGTCAAACCCTAATTACAGAAAAACACAGATTCAACAAGATCTAACCCATCCAAGCACTTAACACATAGAAATAGATCGATCTGGCATTCATTCACATCATCAAGCACTAAGGTACTATATAAGATGCATCTAACATACATAAAAGGTTGCAACACTAAGCATAAATCACGCCATCAACATAACAACTATAATGCACACAAAGTAAACCACAACACATGATATACGCGGTGGATCCGTGATGGATACGCAGGGCCACCACCTTCTCTCCAACCGGCTCAAAACAGCTTTCTCGAAATTTTGAAATTTACTATTTTTTAGCAATATTTCAGTTCCTAAACTTCCAGAACCATTTTGAGGCCCTAAATCCATGTTTTTGGGTATGTTTTGCAGAAAATTTCATCATGAATTTTTTTTAAAATGTTGTATTCCTCGATAGATCTTTCCAATGAGCTATTATATGCTTAAAACAGAGATCGTATCCAAAGGTTACCACCCTGAAGTTAATGTATTATCTTACCCAAATGGGGCCCATGACTTTTGGCGCTTCATCTCCTAGGGTTAGGTTTTGGATGTCTAGACTTTTACATTCCTTGCTTTATTGTAAAATGCCTCGTAGCCTCATTGTAACCATCTTTCTTTCATAATCACACACACATCTCTTCAAAGATAAGCCGCCACCATTCCACAGTTTGCTTCCGGCCGCAGTTTTCATCTTATTTCGTTATTTATTAGAAAACCAATTTTACTGTATAACTGTTATTCCGTGTTAAGAACCCTGCTAATCGGTATTCATTTCACTCGCTTCATAAAACTGATCAATTTGCATTCACCCTGGTGGGCTACGGCCCACCAACTCTTCTTCTTATTTATCATCTTCTTTCAATCCTCTTACAAGAACAGAGCCAAAAAACCCACTCCTCATAGGACAAGATATATGCGTGCACCCTACACATCCCTCCTTCCAGCCAGGTTCAATTCACAAAGCCTTCTTCTTACACCACACTAGCTTCTGGCAACTACTTGCACTTAGCTCTCACAAGTTCTCAACACACAATATGCATGAAGCATCCAAAACTATTCACACTAGTCAATCGCCTCTTCCTACATTTCCTAGATATCTATTTATACATTACAAATGGGCCTAGACATGAAAGAAAACCTATGGATGATGAACATCCCATATCCGTTGCATAAACCCTACACCCAAAATCCCACAAAAGGGGGCTGAGATCCCATAATCTCTACTTATTCTTGTGGTCCATCTTCGACAAATTTAAGTCCTGTATCGAGCCAAACATGACCAAGGTTCTTCCAAAAATCCTTGGTCAAGGGCCAACATTGGGAAACTTTCCATGAGAAAAGGAAACGAGGGAACCCTCATTATTTACAATAACAACCACCTAGGAATCCTTAAAGGATGCTATTAAGGAACAATAATTATCCTATCGGGTTACGATCTCATCAGCAATCAAATGGACCACACCGTGACAACAAAGAGAGACCACAAGCAAAGGCCGTGATTTCACAATATCTTTCATACCTTATGACTGGCTAAGTTATAAAATATTCGTGAGGATATTCGGTGCTCATATTGTGGTGCTCAGATAGATACATCTAGATCTAGTCGAATTCTCTCGACATCTCATCCTGGGCTAGCCAATCGAGTTATAAACATCAAAATTGTGTAGAAGCTCAAACAAAAGACAATGCAATTTGGGCTTGGGAACTCCTCATAGAAAAAGCCAGGAAAAGGTGGCCTCGACCTGCAGAACAAAGGATAGAGATAATATGGATAGTATTAGGAAAACCAGCCCAAGACGCAAGAAAAGAAGGACACCGAAAGACAAAGAAAGATACCGAAGTGGTGCCACTTCCATAAGAGCCCTTGCATAACACTACCGACTACCACTCAAAGAAGTAACTGATGGTCAAAGTGAAAGCCCTAATAAGATGGTTTTGAATCCGGAAATGTAACCAGAAAGGAAGACAGACTTATTAACATGGAACCCGCCATCAAGTTGTTACCACTCAGTTTCAGCCCCGGTGAACCGTGACGAGCGAAGGAGAGCGATATTCCACCACACATATGTAGGCAAAGGCACCCGGCTTCACTTCATCGTTGATATGTAGCCGTAGCGAACCTCTTTATCCGCCAAAGGCCTGGTTATTTGACTTATCGGACAACGCCACACCAACAACCCTACACCATTGATGGCTCTGCTATGAAGTTGATGTCCGCGGTTACCAAAAGCTCGACTGCCATACTTCCACATCGCTCCTTCAAAGATGAGGTATTGTGTGTGATGTTTTCCTTAGAAGTTTGTGATGTTCTTTTGGGCCAACCTTGTTTATGGAAACTTATGTTGTATATGAGTCTAGACCATAGTGTTATTATTACTGAATAGGAAATAGGCCAGATACCTGAGGTACCCCAATCTAGTGCTATTTCCTTGGATTTTGCTAAGAAATGTAGAAGGTCATCTCTTAGATGGGGAAGTTTTGTCTTCTTTGTGATTCTCTAATGAGTGAAAGATCACAACCACATCTTTCAGTGGTCTCTGTGGACCTAATTCTCCACGTATGAAGGCAATAAGGTCATGGAATAATAATGATATTTCTCCTCACCTACCGGTACTTAGTTACCTCTAGGTCAAGTGACCTGCGACACGGATGTCACTCTGATTGTTGCGTGAGCGTATTCCCGACGTTTCCCATCATTTTATGTCACGGTTATGTATGAAAGTGGTGATTGAATGCAAGTAAACTCGGACGATACTGTTTCAACTCGGAAATCCAGGCCATGCATGCATGGCAAGTGAGGTCTTTAGACATAATTCGCATTGAGTTCTAGGTAAGGGTGAGTAGGGAAGAATTTGTAATAGAGAGAAATGCAAAAGGTCCGTTGTCACCATCGTGTTTCTAGCGGGTATCGAGTAGGAGAATGCATTTTGAAACGCTGCGATCATCTTTGCATATTCAAATGCAGAAAACCATGGAATATAATAGTGTCACAATAAAACCTTTATCATAACGCAACCGCAGAATAATTCATGTGAATCATTCAATCATGAACTCTCTTAGTATGAGATGAAACTAGATGGAATAAGGAAACCGACTTTCAAACAAGAACGACGCATTGCATGTACAACCGTGAAACCAGGAGTAACGTTAAACATTACAATTGGAGATTCGCCTACCATCGATAATGCAAAATGGAGAAAACACCTATATATACTCAAAAACAACAACAATGTAAAGCAAAAACAAGACGCCGCATTAAAAACATTGCATATGATGTCTTCCTCGACAACAGGTATGTAGTCTCGGAATGATCAAAGCTCACTCCAAGACTTGGTGTCCCCCAAATAATTTGGACGTGGTAACTTTCGTCGCATCACTTTAACTGTACATGGCTCCCGGGCAGGAAGATATAGAAGCAACAAGGCCAACATGGCTGCTTACTTTTTTCTCTTGTTAGATGAGGACCAACCATGAACTTTTGGAGAATATCAGTGTACAGGACCGCCTCGCGCACTATCTCGCCGTAACCTCCATATCTTGCACCTAATGCATGAAGAGAGGTTTCAACCACTCTTTCCTACCTTCATTTATCAGTTTAAAACCAGGCTTGAGGTCGGATTAAATGGCACCCGGAGAACGCGATGAAGCCCCTTTATTGCCTTTATTCTTATTTATTTTTCTTTTACATGTTCGAATTGCAGGACACGCTTTGGCTTGGTGACTCGTGAGTCGATGGGGCAGCTACTTCCACTAGTATTTTCGGCAGAAAATGATAAGCAATGACTCTGATGAGACCCCTTCGCTTTGGCCATAACCTATTGTGCTGTCATTACCAAGGCAGGATCTCGATAATGGCAATGTCATATCAAGCAGATACCTATGAACATAATGGCCGATCGTGAGACCTCCCATCCTCTTTGGTTAGGTCTTGTTTATTATTTTTCTTCGGTCCCTTTTATTTCTTACTGAGATGCTTTTTACTGCTTTCTGGATCCCCGGTGAAGCATCTTTGAAGTTTTATTTCCCAGTGGCTTTATCTTTTACCAGATGCTTTTACCCTGCCTTTAGCCCTTTCTTCCCACAAGAGGAAGTGCAACCTCAAATAGGTCATCCAATGCCCGGACTAGGGGAATGGCTGATGTATGGGGAGATAAGATGTAAAATGATTTGTATGGTGGGAGCGGACGATAGTTCTTCAAATCCCCCGGTGGCTAACCAAAACCCATGGATAAAATCTTGCTAGGTCACCTGTTAATCCCCAACCATGGTCAAATGAGTTAGTGTAAGATCCAAGCGCTATCGTAGCCAAGGAACTCAATGCATATATAAGAAAGTTATACGATCAAACATGACACATACCATGACATTTCTGACAACTTACCTCTATGAGCAAGAGTCTTCTTTGATGCATGTCCAAGCCGATGGTGATGGGATGTTGTTGCTGCTGACAGACAACTGGCGTAGAAGATAGGCGATAACTTCAGGCCATATGCTCGTCAATCATGCGTTTCGGTACTCCATGTCTAGGACCCCGTGGGTCTTCGATGATCTCCTAGTTATCCCTAGAAATCGTGGATAACATCACAAGCATCTAGAGCAACAGATCTACTTAATAAATATTTCACTTTCTTCAGCTTCACATTAATCATAGTTTCAGTCCCTATTAACGAACCATTTGTTGGCACAAGGGTGGAATCTGTGGTTCAAGTCTAACAATGCACCAATAAAACCCTAACTACCGCCTCTTTCGACAACACCTGCTAAGTAGATGAAGTATCTCAACGAGGTAGTGGGTGTATTGCGGTGGACTCCAAGTCTCTACAACCTAGTTAGGACACGTGATTCAGTGATCGCAATACGCGAACATAGCACTTTAGCGCTAACATTCACTAGTATTTAACCCTTATTCGTCGTTGTGTCAAACCTACTGCGTAGTAAAAACACAAGATTCAACAAGATCTAACCCATCCAAGCACTTAACACATAGAAATAGATCGGATCTGAAGCATTCATTCACATCACTAAGCACTAAGGTACTATATAAGATTTTACCTAACATACATAAAGGTTGCAACACTGCTATAAATCACGCCAATAACATAACAACCATAATGCACAAAGCAACCACAACACATGATATACGTGATCCGATGGATATCGGTACACTTCCACCTTCCAACCGCTCAAACGCTTTTCTCATTATTTTTAAAATTTACTATTTTTAGCGCTTCGAAGTCCTAACTTCGAGCCTTTGAGGCCCTCTAAACGATGTTTTTGGGGTATGTTTTGGTAGAAAATTTCATCATGAATTTTTAAATGTTGTATTCTCGGATAGATCTTTCCAAAAAACTATCATACGCCTAAAACGAGATCGTATGAAAAAGTTACGCACTGAAGTTGATGTGCATCACTTACCAAATCAGTCTATTACGATGGCCATCTCCTAGGGTTAGGTTTTTGATGTTCAGGACTTTTGGCATTCCGCTTATTGTAAAATGCCTTCAGAGCCTCATTGTAACCATCTTCTTTAAAATGCGAAGGCTTCGCCACATATCTCTTCTCAAAGATAAGTCACCATCATTCCAACAAGATTTTTTTCCGCTACATTTTAGCGCTTCACTTTATTTCGCTATTTATTAGAAAAACCGCTTATCAGATTCCTCATATTGTTGCGTTAAGAACCCCGTTAATAATCGGTATTCTGCTTCGCTTCATAAAATCTGGATCAACGTGGTTCACCCTCCTGCCAGGGGCTATGCCCACCAACTTCTTCTTATTTATTGTCTTCGTCATCTTCTTACATGCACAAATCTTTAGAATCCACTCAAGATAGGACAAGAGATATGCGCACCTCGCCATTACTCCCCCTTCCCCGAGCTAGGTTCAATCACAAAGCCTTCTTACAATCAAGAGAATTAGCTTCTTACAATCACTTGCACTAGCTCTACAAGTTCTCAACACACAATATGCATGAAGCATCCACAACTATTCACACCTTTAGCTCAATCGACCTCTTCCTACATTTCTAGATAATTATTTATACATTACAAAATGGCCTAGACATGGGTAAACCAATGATGACATTCCCATACCCGCTACATAAACCCTAATAACCCAAAATCCTAAGGGGCGGTGATCCCACAATCTCTGTCACTGCTTCCATCTTTCACTGTACCGTCGAAGTCCCAAAAAGATATCAAACATGACCAAGGTTCTTCCGCAAACTCGGGTCAAGGGCCAACATTGGGAAACTTTCCATGAGAAAGCAACAGGAACTTCATTATTACAAATACGCATCACTCCAGGGAATCCTTTAAAAGGATGCTATTGGCGAACAAATACTATCCTATCGGGTTATGATAATTTGTATACCAAATGGACCACACCGCGACAACAAAGAGACATCTTCAAGCAGTGCCAGATTAACAAATATCTTCCATACCTTGCTAATTGCTAAGCTATTATAAAATATTCCGTGAGTGACATTCGGTGCCTGGGCATTGTGGTGCTCTCAAGATAGATACGTACCACCGATATGTCATCAAAATTGAGTTTAAGCTCAAACAAAGACGCGGCAATTTAAATCGAAACTCTCACACAAAAGCCGTAGAAAGGGTCTAACCCACAGAAAATAGGACAGAGAAAAGATGGGAAATATTAGGACACCAAATTCAACACTCCAAGAAAAGAAGGACACGGAAAGACAAAGAAAGATACCGGAAGTGGTGCGACTTACATAAGAGCCTCTTGGCATAACACAATTGACTACCACTCAAAGAAGTAACTGATGGTCAAAGTGAAAGCCTCCCATAAGATGCGGTTTTGAACTGAGTCTAACTAGAAAAGGGGAAGATGCATCATTAACATGGAACCCGAAGCATCGAGCAGTTACCACTGGGCTTCTAGCCCGGTGAACCGTGACGAAAGCTAGAAGAAGGAGAGCCGGAGGAGTTCCATTCACATATGTGGGTAAAGGTACCCGCTTCACTTATCATTGATAGCGGTAGCCGCAAGAACCTCGATTCTCAAGAAAGGTCGTCAAGCCGCCGGACTTATCGACAACGCCATTATTCAACAACCCGCATACCATTGGATGGCTCGCTAAGGAAGTTTATGTCCGTGGTCGCCTAAAAGCCGGGATCGCCATACGACATCAAGCCCTTCAAAGATGAGGGTGTACAGATAAGCTCCTCTAGAAGTTTAGATGTTCTTTTGGGCCAAACTTTGTTTATGAAACTTACATATGAGTCTAGGCCTATAAGTGTTATTATTACTTTGAATAGGAAATTGTACAGATACCCGCAGGCAGTCCCACCTAGTGCTATTTCTTTGATCTTTGCTAAGAAATGTAGGAAGGTCATCTCTTAGATGGGGAAGTTTGTCTTCTTTGTGATTCTCTCTAAAAGTGAGAAGATCACAATTCATCCAGGTCTCGCGGACCAATTTCCAATACGTTTAAGAGAGTAAATAAGGTCATGGAATAATACTTCGATATTTTCTCCTCACCTACCGGGTTACTTCTGCACTGCCAGGTCAAACACACCTTGCTACACGGATGTCACTCTGATTGTTGGTGAGCGTAGCCCCACGCCTATCATCATTTTATGTCACGGTTATGTATGAAAGTGGTGATTGAATGCAAGTAAACTCGGACGATACTGTTTCAAATTGTAAAACTAGGCCAGCATGCATGGGCAAGTGAGGTCTAGACATACCTTACGCTGAGTCGTAGTAAGGGTGAGGGTGACTTGTATTAGAGAAACGCAGCGTCTCATGGTCAGACGTTTCTAGCGGTACTGTAGAGAATGTGCATTTGAACGCGATCATCTTTACATTCAAACGCAGAAAACCATGTTATACAATAGTGTCACAATAAAAACCTTTATCATAACGTTAACTCCGCAATAATTCATGTGAATCACCAATCATGAACTCCCTCAAGATGAGATGAAAACTAGATGGAATAAGGAAACCGACTTTCATTAAAAACAAGAATCGTGACATGATGCATAAATCCTAAAACTGAGTGTCCGGGTAAATACAATTGGAGCTTAGATCTACCATCGATGCTACAAAAATGGAGAAAACACCCACATATACTAAAACAACACACAAAGAAAACAAGACGCCGTGGCATTAAAAACATTGCATATGCATGTATTCTGACAGTCGCGTACATGTAGTCTCCGGGTCGATCGTCACCAAGACTTGTGTCCTACCGAATTTGGACGTAACCTCAATGCATTGACCGCCTTTAACTGTGCATGTATTCTCGTAGGAAGGAAGTAACTTTGAAGGCCAACATGATACAAGCAGACTTTTTTCCTCGTTGATGAGGACCAACCATGAATTTTGAGAATATCGGGCAGGTCAGGATCGCTCCTGCATTCATCCGGGCTTAACCTCCATATCTTGCACTTAATGCATGAAGAGAGGTTTCAACCAATCTTTCTTACCTTCATTTACCTCAGTTTAAAACCAGTTGAGGTCGATCACGACACCGGAGAATGCGACATGAAGCCCCTTTTTCTTTTTATTCTTTATTTATTTTTCTTTCTTTTACTTCAAGGTCTCGAATTGCAGGACACCGCTTTGGCGCAGACCGTGAGTCGGCTGTAGCATACCCACTAGTATTTTTCTAAATGATAAGGCTGACTGCGATGAGACCCTTTCATTGGCCATGTAAATCCTAAAGGTCACTGTTCGGCGGTGACCGAGCACGGAAATGTCATACCGCTAGATACCTATGAACACAATAATTTGATCGTGATGAGACCTCCCATCCTCTTGGTTAGGTCTTGTTTTATTATTTTTCTTCGGGTCCCTTTTGTTTCTTATCGAGAGGCCTTTTATTGCCTTCTCGGGGATCCCTGGGTGAAGCATCTCTAGGTTTTATTTCCTATGGCTTTTATCTTTTACCAGATGCTTTTTACCCCTGGGCCTTTAGCCCTTTCTTCCCACAAGAGGAAGTGCAACCCCTCAAGTAGGTCATCCTAATGCCCGGACTAAGGAAATGGGATGGATGTATGGGAGATAAGATGTAAAGTGATAGTATGGTGGGAGCGGACGATAGTTCTTCAAATCCCCCCTGGTGGCTAACCAAAACCCATGGATAAAATCTTGCTAGGGCACCCCGTTAATCCCCTCAACAATGGTCAAGTGAGTTAGTGTAAGATCCAAGCAGTTATCAGAAATGCAAGGAACCTAATGCATATACAAGAAAGTTATAATGATCAAACATGACACATACCATGATACCTGGACCAATTACCTCATGGAGCAAGAGTCTTCTCTGATGCAAGTCCAAGCCGATGGTGATGGATGTTGTTGCTGCTGACAGGACAAATCTGGCGAAGAAGAAGAAGGATGGGCCCTCTAGGGCCATGCTCAGGTCAATCATGCTCTCGGTACTCCATGTCTAGGACCTGTGGGCCTCGAGACATGATCTCCTAGTTATCCCTAGAAATCAGGGATAACACTGCGCACTAGAGCAACAGATCTACGCACAAATATTTCACTTTTCTTCAGTTCACATTAATCATAGTTTCAGGTCCCGACAACGGAACCATTTGTTGGCACAAGGGTAGACCCAGGGTTCAATACTTCAACAATGCACCAATAAAACCCTAACTACCGGCCCTTTCAGCAACACCTGCGAAGTAGATGAAGTCTCACCCGAGGTAGAGGCAGGGGTGGTTGCAGGACTCAAGTCTCTACAACCTAGCTAGGACACAGATCTGTGATCGCAATACGTAACATAGCACTTAGCAGTTAACATTCACTAGTATTTAACCCTTATTCACATCGCAGGTCAAAACCCTAATTACAGAAAAACACAGTATTCAACAAGATCTAACCCATCCAAGCACTTAACACATAGAAATAGATCAGATCTAGCATTCATTCACATCACTAAGCACTAAGGTACTATATAAGATGCATCTAACATACATAAAGGTTGCAACACTAAGCATAAATCACGTCAATAACATAACAACCATAATGCACAAAGCAACCACAACACATGATATACGTGTGATCCAGATGGATATCGGTGGCCACCCACCTTCTCCAACTGGCTCAAAACAGTTTTCTGACATTTTTGGAAATTTACTATTTTTAGCAGTTTTTCGAGTCCTGAACTTCTGGAGCCTTTTTGAGGCCCTAAACGATGTTTTTTGGGGTATGTTTTGGTAGAAAAATTTCATCATGAATTTTTTTTAAAATGTTGTATTCCTCGGATAGATCTTTCCAATGAGCTATTATATGCCTAAAACGGAGATCGTATGCAAAAGTTACGACCCCGGGAAGTTGATGTACTCACTTACCCAAACGGGGCCCACATGACTTTTGGCGCTTCATCTCC
>SNQJ01S0017248.1:28369-59789 GCA_010110895.2 Picea sitchensis
CTCCTAGGGTTAGGTTTTTGGATGTCTAGGACTTTTGGCATTCCTGTTTATTGTAAAAATGCCTTCAGAGCCTCATTGTAACCATCTTCTTGCGAATGCGCGCTGCCGTCACATCTCTTCTCAAAGATAAGCCGCCACCATTCCAGCAAGCTTGTTTCCGCTGCATTTTACAGTTTCAGCTTATTTCGTTATTTATTAGAAAACCAGTTTTACTGTATCTCTGTTATTGTTGTGTTAAGAACCTGTTAATAATCGGTATTCATTTCGTTCTGCTCATAAAATCTGGATCAACGTGGTTCACCCCAGTGTGGGGCTACGTCCACCAACTCTTCTTCTTATTTATTGTCTTCTGTCGATCTTCTTACATGCACAAATCTTTAGAATCCACTCCGCATAGGACAAGAGATATGCGTGCACCTCGCCACATCCTCCTTCCCTGAGCTAGGTTCAATCACAAAGCCTTCTTACAATCTGCACACTAGCTTCTTACAATCACTTGCACTTAGCTCTACAAGTTCTCAACACACAATATGCATGAAGCATCCACAACTATTCACACTTAGCTCACTGGCCTCTTCCTACATTTCCTAGATATCTATTTATACATTACAAAATGGGCCTAGACATGGTTAAACCCATGGGATGACATCCCATATCCGTTACATAAACCCTACACCCAAAATCCCACAAAAAGGGGGCGAGATCCCACAATCTCTGCTTCACCTTGCGCTCCATCTTCGACCAGCCTGTCGAAGTCCCAAAATGGTCAAACATGACCAAGGTTCTTCCAAAACTTGGTCAAGGGCCAACATTGGGAAACTTTCCATGAGAAAAAGGAAACAGAGGAACCCTCATTATTTACAGTCACGACCACCTAGGAATCCTTAAAGGATGCTATTAAGGAACAATACTATCCTATCAGAAGTTATGACGACTTGTATACCAAATGGACCACACCGTGACAACAAAGAGACCAAGCAGTGCCAGATTTCACAAATATCTTCCATACCTTGCGCACCAAGCTAGTTATAAAATATTCAGAGTGATATCTGGTGCTCAAGTATTGTGGTGCTCTGCATAGATACATCTAGACCGAAATGGAATTTCTGGACATCTCATCCTTGGGCGCAGTCTACCGATATGTCATCAAAATTGAGCAGAAGCTCAAACAAAAGACGCGGCAATTTGGGCCTGGGAACCCCTCACAAAAAAAGCCAGGAAAGGGTGGCCCCAACCCATAGAACAAAGGACAGAGAAAAGATGGGAAATATTAGGACAACCAGTCCAAGACGCAAGAAAAGAAGGACACTGGAAAGACAAAGAAAGATACCGGGAAGTGGTGCGACTTCCATAAGAGCCCTTGGCATAACACAATTGACTACCACTCAAAGAAGTAACTGATGGTCAAAGTGAAAGCCTCTGAATAAGATGCGGGTTTTGAATCTGAGTCAGAACTAGAAAGGGGAAGACAGATCATTAACATGGAACCCAGTGCCACTGTTGCTACCACCAAGCTCTAGCCTGGTGAACCAGACGAGCTAGAAGAAGGAGAGCGCATATTCCATTCACATATGTGGGTAAAAGGCACCCCGCTTCACTTCATCATTGATAGCGGTAGCCAGAAGAACCTCATCTCAGCAAAGGTCGTCAAGCGGCTGGACCTATCGACAACGCCACACCAACAACCCTACACCATTGGATGGCTCTGCTAAGGAAGCGATGTCCGTGTCAGCCAAAAGTTTCGACTGTCATACGACATCAAGCCCTTCAAAGATGAGGTATTGTGTGATGTTTCTCCTCTAGAAGTTTGTGATGTTCTTTTGGGCCAACCTTGTTTATGGAAACTTCATGTTGTATATGAGTCTAGGACTCATAGTGTTATTATTACTTTGAATAGGAAATTGTACAGGATACCCGAGGCAGTCCCACCTAGTGCTATTTCCTTGATCTTTGCTAAGAAATGTAGGAAGGTCATCTCTTAGATGGGGAAGTTTGTCTTCTTTGTGATTCTCTCTCAGAATGAGTGAAAGATCACAACCACATCCAGGGTCTCTGTGACCGACCTCTCCACACAGAAGAAGCAAGTAAATAAGGTCATGGAATAATACTCAGATATCTTCTCCTCACCTACCGGGGTACCTCTACACTTCTAGGTCAAGCACCCTGTTGGCGACGGATGTCACTCCTGGATTGCTTGCAGGAGCAGAGCCTGACGCCCATCATTTTATGTCACGGTTATGTATGAAAGTGGTGATTGAATGCAAGTAAACTCGGACGATACTGTTTCAACTCTGAAACTAGGCCAGGCATGCATGGGCAAGTGAGGTCTTAGACATACTCCAGACAGTGAGTCGTAGTAAGGGTGAGTAGGGGGAAGACTTGTATTAGAGAAATGCAAAGGTCTGTTGTCAACATCAGGTTTCTAGCAGACTATAGGAGAATGCATTTGAACGCGTGATCATCTTACATTCAAACGCAAAAAACCAGGGAATATAATAGTGTCACAATAAAACCTTTATCATAACGCAACTGCAATAATTCATGTGAATCAGTCAATCATGAACTCCCTCAGTATGAGATGAAAACTAGATGGAATAAGGAAACCGTCTTTCATAAAACAAGAAATCGTACGTACAGATGCATAACCAGAAAACTAGAGTGTCTGTTAAACATTACAATTGGGAGATTCGCTCTACCATCGATACTTCCAAAAATGGAGAAAACACCTACATATACTAAAAAACAACAATAACAGCAAAAAACAAGACGCGGCATTAAAAACATTGCATATGCATGTCTTCTGACAGTCTGTGCATGTAGTCTCTGGCCGATCGTTCACCCAAGACTTGGTGTCCCCCCAGTCGAATTTGGACGGGTAACTTTCGTCAGACACCGCCTTAACTGTGCATGGCTCCTGCAGGGAAGATAGAAGCAACTTTAAAGGCCAACATGGCGCGCGCAGACTTTTTTCTGGTTAGATGAGGACCAACCATGAACTTTTGGAGAATATCAGTGTACAGGACTGTCTCGGGCAGACTATCTGCCAGAACCTCCATATCTTGCACTTAATGCATGAAGAGAGGTTTCAACCACTCTTCCTTACCTTCATTTACTTCAAGCGAAAACCAGGCTTGAGGTCAGATCAAATGACACCCGGAGAACCCGACATATTTGGCCCCTTTTTTCATAGCTCCTTTATTTCCCAGGTGAACACGGGCTATGACCTTGCGTTTACCCTCAAAGGATATTTCGACGTTCGCGAATAGGAAGGGGATGATCCTTACTTCTTGAAATTGCGATGAGCGAAACGCCGAGACGGCTTAATCTGGCGCCACGTGTCTCTCTAGATCTGACGGCTCTAAAATATCCCGACGATGTTGTGGGCCCGGGTCCCGGACACTCCCGGCACCTCGCGCATCGGGAATATGACGATGCTGCACCTTGCTCCTCAAAATCGTGATGGGCGAAATGGCGAGGATCCTAATCGCGCGCTAGGTGTCTCCTATGGATGGATGGCCGAGATCGCTCCGTAATACTGTGGGCCCAGCTTTGGGCGCCTTTGGCGCTTTCGGGGTTTGGGGTTTCAAGATGCGGAATGATATGGAATTTTATCCTTTTGAACTCGCGATTGCTGAAAATCCGACGTGACCAGATCACATGCCACGCGCCCTCTGGGTGGGCGGCTGAGATTCTTCCCCGCATACAATATGGGCGCGATGTGTTTGTGCTAATTTCGGCGCAACTCCACTAACCGCGATTTCCCGCCAACCGTTAATCTGCTCCTTTGGATGAATCCTGACCGTTGAGATCAGACTGGTCGCTCGCTTGATTTTTAGCCTGAAATGGGGCTTTACGTGCTACGCTTGGGTGTTCTTTGTGCAACTTGCAGACCTGGATGCTCTCGAGCCCAAGACAAGAATTGTCGCTAACATACCCCATCGATCTAACCCCCGTCACACCGCTACCCAATGGGCCAGACTATCACCACTCTCTGTTAGAGAATGAGGATATCAAGAGATAGATCCAAGAATTGCTCCACAAGGGTTTTGGCCCTTGGTTATGGAAGAAAGCAAATATTATAGAGGAAAAGGATAAATGTGAATTGCACGGAAGGAAGGTTGACTAAGATAAGGTCAAAGTGGTTAAAAAAGAAGAAAAGATGGACCGAAGTCTGAGAAATCAAGTCATTAGATGAGGAGATCAAGGAAGACAGATCATCAAGGAAGGTGGATCGTGGACAACTCAACAAGTGAAAAAAGCCATCGATAGATGCTTTGGAGAAACTCGCGGGAAGGAAGGAAAGACAGGTTGGCGAAGCCCTGAAAACGTGGGTCAAGTTGACCTAGGGTTCTGGTATCTAGGGTTTTCACACCTAGGTTTCGGCCTAAGGCTGTCGATGAGCTATTGTAATGTATAAATAAAGGTCAAGAGGACGTGGGATAGAGTAGAGACAAGGAGAGATTATGTATGAGGATTGATTGTTGTTGTTACTGAGAGGGAAGTTTGTGTTTTAATATCTTCAACTCAGTGCGAAGATCAACCCTGTAGCTGGGTGCACAAGGGAGGGAGATAGAGAGAAGAGAGAAGGATAGAAGATCTGCAAGCTAAGAGCGTAGATATAATTGTAATATTTCACCTAATATATTATAGAGCACAGTTATGTGGATGTAGCCCTAGGGAGAGGGTGAACCACATACATCTTGTGTTCTGAGTGGTTGATGTTGTGTTATTTACTTCTGCTACTCTGATGATGCATTAGTATGTTAGATATGATATATAACTCTGAAAAGTAGGTTTATGAATGGAAAGAATAATCTATTCTCCATGTGTGGTTGCCTTGATTCCACTTGCATTTCCTCTAGTTTTAGACACCTATGTCCTGCGACCCCCTATTGCTACTTCGGGTGAGACTGCATCTGCTTCATAGGTGTTTTCGAAAGGGCTAGTAGTTAGGGATTGTTGGTGCGCTATTAGAGCTGAACCCTGGGTCTACCCCTATGCCAACAAATGGTTCCATTGCTAGGACCAGGATCTTATTGAGGATATGTCAAGGTGGTTTCCATTGAAGACAAAGATTTAGAAGTGGATATAAGAACAAGAGAAGGACTTTGCATAAGCTCAGAATAAGAACCCTAATATTAGCACAAAAGACTGGTTGGGAAGGTATATCTTTACTGATATACACAAGATTTTATTTGGAGGGATTCATAAGGAGCTATACGAATGGCTGGCTAGATTAGCAGATACCCAGTTTGAGATTAGATCTAGACCACCTGTGGTTTGGATATTGGCGTTGATCAAGAAGGTCAAAAGAGTTGATAACGTCATGTCAAGAGCAGTAGATCATTGGTTTGATAGTACCATCGGAGGGTATATCACAGATTTTTCTATTGACATAGTGTTATACATAAAAACTACTCACTTCAATGATGACCCATTTTTATCACTACTAGTGTCGCATTTTTGGTCGCAAGTGTCGCAAACATCATACTGCCATCTTTCCTATGTCGTGTCTCTAACGACATCATAATGAAACTTAAGACACCTTCAAAGACTAGTTTACGAAGGATAAATCTTTTGATGAGGAGTACAAATATTTTTCCATTGATAAAACCACTTAAAAATGATTTTTGAAGGGCAATGCTCCCCTACCCATTGTTAGGGATTGCCAACGCTCCCTACCCCTCTTTGGGGGAGCATTGCAACACTCAGGACACCATTCTGGGGGAGCGTTGGGATTTTTTGAAGGAATTTTGGGTAGCGCTCCCCTGCCCTTTGTCAGGGAGTGCTAGTGCTCTGTACCCTCCTTTGGGGGAGCGTTGCAATTCTCTGTGCACCCTTTTGGAGGAGAGATGGCATGTTTTAGCAAATTTTGGGTTGTTGAGGAAAATCAGGAAAAAATCCCCTTCATCTGGAAAACAGTTGGATTCAAATCTGAGGTCAAGGATGAATCTTAGGGAGGATCCATAACTGATGGAGAAAGATCCTCAACCTATCCCAATAATATCTAAGGTGGTTGGGCCTATCCAAGCTTATATAAGGAGGCCTTCTCATGGTGAAAGGTACATGGAGAAATAGGAAGACATCAAACTTATGATCTCATAAGGAAGATATGAGTAAAGTTACAGGCATTTTGTTGGTGGATCATTTGAGCAAAGGGTTTGAACAAAGAGAGCTTGGTGAAGCTGCTGCATCTACATCTATGGTTATAAGTACTTTTCTTTGTTTTCATTAATATAAATATGTGCTTGGACTATTTCTTTCAAGGTTGTGTTTGTTCTACATGAAATTGTTTCTTTTTATAGGTCTATTATTAAGCTAATCATGGTAGAGTAGGAAGTATGTTTCGTTGTTGCTGCTCATATTGTAGAACCTTATGAAGAACTTGGAGATCAAGATCAACCTGGATCGAGCAAGGAAAAACATCGGTAAAGGTATTTACCTTTATTTATTCTTACTCCTTGAATAGTTTAGCTTCATGAAAATGAATGTCAGTGTCCACATTATCACCTTTTTGTCTTGGTTAGAGGGGTCTAGTATCCAAGAGGAAATCCACTTGTCCACAGGGGGATTCTCCTGTAACAGAAATTGGCGACTCCACTGGGGAGGGAATCCTTTTTATATTTCCTTGGTTTGTCCCTGCCCTTCTCCCACCTTTCAAATCATTTTCCCTAGTTTTTCATCATCCATTAACCTTCTCCTACTTCACTAGAAATTTCACCAATTTTCATGCATTCTGGGTGAGTTTTTGCATGGTTTTTGGCTCTATTTTTTAGTTTCTGGGAAGACCAACGCCCCCCTATAGGCCATACCAGTGCACCAGTTATCTTGTACAATGTCTTAGGGGGCGCTGCAACACTCTGTGCACCCTTCTGGGGGAGCACTAGCCTCTTTTTTGAGAATTTTTGCCTTTTTTTCTCAGTCTTTTGCAACCTGTTTTGCAAAGCTCTTTACCCAGAGTCTGTGGTTGGTTTGTGAAGTTGTTTGGATTGGTTTTTTATGGTTTTTGATGCTTATCACTCCCTCTTTTCTTTATTGGAGCTTGAAACCTTTTTTAGAAATGTGAAATTGCCTTTTCTAATTGCTTTTTTGACAGGACAGTTTTGAGTGATTTCTCTTTCTCCCTATCATTTCTTGGATTCTTCTCTGCATTTTATTGTATTCCTTGAATGCTTGATTGGTTGTATAATCCTTGATGGTGTTATTTCCTGTTAGAACAAGTTTCTACTTTTTTTCTTTCATACCTCACTGCCTTGAGTGCATGCTTTGTTTGTATCCCTTTTGCTTCGTGTCTTTTGCATTTGCATAGGACTCTTTCTCCTGATTGAAAGTAGTGGAGCATTGAAGGTTTTGTATTTACTGTATGTATACATCATAATCAAACAAACAAGATAAATTCATTCTTGATTTTGGGTAGTGAAACTAGCTTGCATTTGAAGTAGAGGAATTGCATGGTTTTTGGCTTTTTTGGGACATTGTGCATCTGTAATGATGAATGTTTTCTCCTTCTCGTAGCATAACTTTCATCGAAATGAAAATATTGCATATTCATATCTTTGCATAAATTTCGAGTTGGTAAAAACACCATATTATCCACGCCATTTTCCTTTTGAGTAACAACAACCTTAAAAATAACGCACTAAACTAAAAATTGATTAAACATTTTTATATTTTCTGGTAGCAAACCTACATCAGATTAGTTGTGGGGATTTGGGATATGTGTGAAAGATAAATTTCCAAAGCTGCAAACAAACATAGAATATTGTGTTAGGGAGTGGTGAAATCCAATTGCTACATTTTTTCCTGGGAAGCCCTTCTCACACAAGGGTCAAACCTGAGGTCGCATTAAGACTGACAGAGTTACTCACCCTGATTTGTTGGTTTTGGTGTAGAGATTTCATGTATTATGGGGGTCACTTGAAGGTATACCCACAATGATGAGTGGAATCCTTTCTATTTGATTTCGGGCTAGATACCCTGCCCTTGTGCGTGGATCGGATTGTCGACTGTTTCCCCATGCATTAATGTTGTAGTTGGTAACCTTACTGGCCTATATCTTTAGGGCCTTTACACAAGGTGACTGTGGAGGGGCAATTATTCACGATACCTGGAATCGACATTGGCCAAAATTACTCGGGATCCTTGGAGGGTATACCCACGATTATATGTGGAAGCTTGCACCAAGGCATAAGTCTGTTAAGCAGGTCTTCAACATAACTTTTCCACCCTCTCTATCTCATCCCCTTCTTACTTTGTTCTCACGAAGTTGGATTTCATCACCAACTAGTGTGCTCATTGTGAGAAGGTTTTGTTTGCTTGTTTTCTTACTATATTTTTAGCATGTGATGTTTGTTTTCCCTAGCTGAATCTAGGCTGGATCTTAATTTTTTATGGCGTCAGTTCTTGGAATGACCAATGAAGGAACCCATTTTCCAGGGGAAACCTTTTTTTTTCCTTCTTACGAAAACATTGGTCCTCCTTACATCGCTACTTTGAGCCTTCTAGGTCTCACAATTGGGTTACAAGTATGGTTGTTTTCCACTCTGGTGATCTCGAATGCAAGTGATTCAGATGTAAGCACACCAACCACAGATCAACCTCATGTCGACCTTTCTCCTTCTTCGCCCGTTAGGTCTCCTTCCATTTCTCCTTCTTCGCCTAGTGAAAGCTCTAAAGAGAGTAGACAAGTTGATAAGAAGAATAAGAAACAAAAAGAGAAGAAGAGGAACCAGAAAGGGACCAAGCCTCCAACCATATCAGATGTTGGATCCAAGCAACTCACTATTGTTAATAGTACTGGGAGTGTTGATGAGGTCAACAAGATTAAAATAAAGAATCTGAAACCCAAATTCCTTTACAGTATTTGTAAGGGTGACCACTTTCTGAGGGATTTCCCTGGTATTCCCAAGGTCTTAGAAATGTGGTCATCCACATCATCGACCTCTGCTAGACATGTTGATGACGCCCCATCAACTAGTGACGTTAAGGTTGGTAAGAAGAAGAAAACTGCCAAATTTCCTTGTATGTTATGCGAAGGTGATCATTATTCTCACCTTTGTCCTTGTATGGACGAGGATTCTTCTCTTTTGGAAAAGATTCAACTTCCACCTAGTTATCGTAATATTTCCTCCAACCCATCATTAGTTGATGGAATGGTCAATCCGGTTCCATCCTCAGTTAGTCTGGTTGATCAGGTGGTCAATCTAGTTTCATCCTCGGTTGAACCACTAACCAAAGTAGTTGATCCAGTTTTTTCATCGATCAACCCCACTTTTCATTTGAAAAGTGAAACCCAAGTGACTGATCAAGTCCTGTTATTGGTCAGTCCCACCCTTCATCTGAAGAGTGCCAATGTGGTCAATCCCACTCCTCCTCTGACGAGTTCCAAAGTGGTTTCTTCGGTCCCTTCATCGGTTAGTCTGGTTGATAATGTCATCAATCTAGTCATGTCCTTAGTTGAACTAGTTGAAAAAGTGGTCGATCCGATCCCATATTTGGTCGATCCTTATCTCCCATTAGAGAGTGCAACCCAAGTGGTCGATCCATTTCCACCCATCGACCCCATTCTCCCCTTGGAGAATGAAACCCAAATGGTCGATTTGATGTTGTTATCAATCGATCCTACTCTCCCTCTATAGAGTAAACCCGATTATGCCCACCGTTTTCTCGTTGATACAGAATCTACCCTACTGGGAGGCATTCCTCCCTCTCCTGTAAAACCCCCTCCAAGTAATGAGGCCATCCTTTTTGATTAGGGTGTGATAACTAGACCTCATCTTCCCTCTCACATTCCCTTCAAGATTACAATACATGTTTTGTGGTCGGGACGATCCTCATGTGCTGATAGATGAAGGTTCATCCATTAGTATTTTGTCCTCTATTGCTTGGAAAGCTTTGGGTTATCCTCATCTTGTGCCGGTTACCTATACTCTATTTTATTTTAACAGAAGAACTAGTCACCCTTTAGGGATCCTTCCTTAGTTTCCTGTAACTTCGAGAGGGAAAACTGTCTTTATTGATGTTATGGTAGTCTAGGACCCCTTGGATTTTGATTTACTCCTTGGGCGAGATTATGTCTATGCCATGAAAGCTATTGTGTCCACTTTTTTTTGTGTGATATCTTTCCCGCACGATGGAAGAATGGTGACTATTGACCAACTTTCATTTGTTGGCCCTGACTTGACCATCAACCCAATGACCTCCCTAAATGGGTCTTATATGCAGTCGGTCTCACCCCTGCCATAGGTCAATTATGTGGGATTTTCTCCCATGACTTCAAATTCCAATGACTTAGATCTAGTAGTTGACATGGTCATCTCTTCGGTAGGGCTATTGGAGCCTGATCTCCTTACCCCTGATGAGAGCCTCGACATGTGTTCCTTCCAGAGCATTATTCTTCCATACAGTGAAGATCTCTTGGAATCCATGACCGATTTTTGTCCCTCGACATGGTTTCCTTCCAGAGTGTTATCCTCTTGGAAGCCATGATCAAGAAGAGTCCACGAGAATAGTTTTCCTGCTCTGTGGAAAGCTCGTTAAAAAATGAAATAGAGGCTATGAACATAGTTTTTCCTCTCTGTAACAAGCTTGTTAAAAAATGAAACAGAGGTCACGAGCATAGTTTCTCTTCTCTATGGCAAGCTCATTAAAAAATGAAACATAAATCTGGGGATTGAACCTGGAGGCTTGAGCATAGTTCTTTTATTGTGTCAAGCTCGTTAAAAAATGAAACAGTTAACTCTCCCGTCAGGTCAAGTATTTCACCAGATGTCGTAGATGTTGAGTTGAGTCTTTCATGAGGTCTCATATTTAAACCTTCATTTCATCCACCCTTATCCTTTTTCTCCATATAGTACAAAAATTGGTGACAACCTCAAAGTCGGTGAATGAATTGAAGCTTGGAGGGGCATGTCTCTAGGCTTTGATGATCATTCTGGAGTTAAGCCACTAGATTTCAAACTGGGGGCAGAGTATCGAGCTTAGTATTAGTTCCTTCTCACGCTCGAAAAAACATGAGAATGCAAGAGAGTAAAATTTTATCTCTTTTTCAGAATCACACGGTTATACGAAAAAGGAACCCCTTGGAGTCTCCTTTAAGCTCTTTTTAGACTCTCTAAACATGAAAATATTGTCGAGTGATCTTGCTTCCTTTCCCACTCATTAAAAGGTTTGAAAGGGTGTCTTTCGAGTGATAATTTATCTCTCTTTTTGACCTCACGAGACTAACATTACGAAAAAGGACAACACTGGAGTCGTCTTTAAGTTCTTTTCAGACTCTCTAAACATAAAAAATCACAGATTTTACCTTCTCTGGACTCGTTAAACAATCATACATTGAAGGGCCCATACGGGACCGAACCCTTACTTCTTCTAGTTTGTTAAACAAAGGAAGAGGGACTTACTGAAGGTGAGTTATATAGAGAATGTGTTATCCTCCTCGAGATCATTAAATAAAAAAGAGGTACTCATCTATTTGGATGGGGGAAAAATTGAAGGAAGCAATCCAAGCATTTTTTGAAAACATTACAAGTAACTCTTACAGTCGCCCCTGAACATGACACTTTGTCTTTGAACGCATTTTAATCCATTGAACCTCTACACTAAACTAATCCTCTAAGTTTCTTTACTCCTTTGGGTCACCCGACGAAAGTCACAGTATCCACTGCATCATCATGTTTTGGTCCATGTCATGTTTCTGTTGTTGTGCCTTAGTGTTCAAGGGAAGTTTCTACCTCGAGAGTCAACCATCACAAATTTCCTTTTTAAATACATGTGTCAGTCCATGTTCATTTGATCCACCAATTTACATATCTGTGTCTGTTTCATGTCGTTGAAGGGGGATACATCAAGGCCCTCCTGTGACGAGTCTATTCTTGTCGACTTCAACACATTATCCAGGAACTAGACCTAGAAACCAGTTAGTACCTTGGGACCTACATGCCTCAATGGCAGGCCTCCTTGTGTCTGACAATGGGTTTACATCATTGACCCCTGATCAGATGATTCCACGAATGTTTGACTTCAGTTCATCCTTTCACATCGACTAGAATGTACTAGGGTACTTTGGGAATTATTGACATCAGTGGTGATTTCCCTCGTGCTTGTTAACAATTTACCTCATCAACTGGTAATCAAGTGGTTTCTTCCATGTTCGACATCAGAACATCTATTCACATGGTTAGACTCATACCATATCGGGATTGGTAAGAAGACCCTGGGTTGAGTGATCACTCTGATATGTACTTTTCCCAGGTTGTGACAGAGTTTCTTTTGAACATTGACACATACTATCACATAGATCCACTTTGTATTGGTCATGTCTATGTCTTGTCGTCTCGTAGATCCACTGTGTATTTTTCATGTCTACGACTACTTCATATCATGGAAGTATAGATCCACATTGTATCTTCCGTGGCTATACCCTTTTTGTCAATATAATTATGGATCCGCAGTGTATCTTATGGCGGCCATACCTTGAAAGTATTTATCACCCAAGCATAGGTATGCATGCCTTGGGTTTGAAACATGTCATAATTTTTGTTGATGGTTGTGTTCAGCTTCTACCAGGTTCTCCGTGTCCACACACTTGATTGAAAAAGTCTACAAAGTACTTCAGTCATCAGTTTATGTCTTCTAACTTTGCACTTTGGGGGGAAATATGTTACACATCAAAATTACTCACTTCAATGATGACCCATTGTCATCATTACTAGTGTCACAAGAGTCACATTTTTGGTCACGAGTATCGCAAACATCATACTTCCATATTTCCTATGTCATGTCTCTAACGACATCATAAGGACACTTAAGAATGGTTTAGGAGGGATAAATCATATGATGAGGAGTACAAATATTTTTCCATTGAGAAAACCACTTAAAAATGATCTTTGAAGGGCAACGTTCCCCTACCCACTGTTAGGGAGTGCCAACGCTCCCTACCCCTCTTTGGGGGAGCGTTGCAACACTCAGGACACCATTCTGGGGGAGCGTTGGGATTTTTTGAAGGAATTTTGGGCAGGTCTGCCCTGCCCACTATCAAGGATTTCTAGTGCTTTGTACCCTCCTTTGGGGGAGCGTTGCAACGCTCTGTGCACCCTTTTGGGGGAGCACTGGCCTATTTGAGAAAATTTTTGGTTGTTGAGGAAAATCAGGAAAAAATCCCCTTCATCTTGGAAATCAGTTGGATTCAAATCTGAGATCAAGGATGAATATTAGGGAGGATCCACAACTGATGGAGAAATATCCTCAACCTATCCCAAGAATATCTAAGGTGGTTGGGCCTCTCCAAGCTTATATAAGGAGGCCTTCTCATGGTGAAAGGTACATGGAGAAATAGGAAGGCATCAAACTTATGATCTCATAAGGAATATATCAGTGAAGTTACAGGAATTCTATTGGTGGATCATTTGAGCAAAGGGTCTGGACAAAGAGAGCTTGGTGAAGCTATTTCATCTACATCTATGGTTGTAAGCACTTTTCTTTGTTTTCATTAATATAAATATGTTCTTGGACTGTTTCTTTCAAGGTTGTGTTTGTTCTACATGAACTTGGTTCTTTTGATAGGTCTATTATGAAGCTAATCATGGTAGAGTAGGAAGTATGTTTTGTTGTTGCTGCTCATTGTATTGCAGGACCTTTTGAAGAACTTGGAGATCAAGATCAACCTAGATCGAGCAAGGACAAACGTCGGTAAAGGTATTTACCTTTATTTCTTCTTCTTCCTTGAATAGTTTAGCTTCATGAAAAGGAATGTTATTGTCCACATTATCACCTTTCTGGCTTGGTTAGAGGGGTCTAGTATCCAAGAGGAAATCCACTTGTCTGCAGGGGGATTCTCCTATAGCACATAGTATATTCATATAGCCAAGCAGAGAGATATTTATTTAAGGAGCCAAGAGGAAAATTTTTACACTTCTTGAAGTTGAAGATCAAGATCCTATTGAATGAAAAGAACATCTTGAAGATACAGTAGTGGATCAGATTGGAAAATATAATGTTCAAGAATTCAGATAGTGACAGCGACACAGAAGTCAGACACACACGCAGTGGGAGAACCTTCAAAGAAGTTCCTCTGGTGAACTTGTTCGAGAAGAATCATGAACCAGCACAAGAAGAAGGGTTCTACAGTGGAAAAGAAGAAGAGTTTTTGAACGAGGAAAATTCATAGTCCTCTAGGGAAGAAGAAGAGAATATTGAAGAACCTCTCTGAGAAGAGTAAGAAGCTTCAGGGACTGCGCATAATATTGAAGTAAGTATTATTACACCTCCTATTGTTTTAACAACATTAAGTAACCAGAGAAACCTAAGTTATCATAACACTCAGAGCACTGGTACAAGTGGTTTAGTGCAAACTCATTCAAGAAACCTAGGAAGATCTATCGCAGATGAGATGAGGTTACCCACCTTTAGAGGAGATGGATCTGAAGATCCTGATCAACACTAGTTTCTATGTGAAGTTGTATGGAGTATTAAGAATGTCACCGATGAAGATGTTAAGCGAGCTCAGTTTAGTACTACCCTGAGAGACTATGCACTGAGCTGGTACATGAAGTTCATCAAAGGATTTGTCCACCTGAAACCGTTGAACGAGATTAAGGCTGCATTGATTACTGAATTGAAGAAACCCAAGTCAGAATCGCAATGCATCACATAGTTGAAAAAAATCAAGCAGAAAGTAGCTGAAACTGTTTGGGAGTTTGTTCAGAGGTTTAATACCTTGACAGGTCATTTGAGTTTTTAGATCCCAGATGAGCAGAACAAGTAATGGTTCATTGCTTCCCTCGTACCACACATCTGAGTCCCTCTGATGCAACAAGAGATTACTTCATAGGTTGAGGCATTGGAGATCGTCATGAAACCAAAATCGACTCCTATGGTAGAATCCAACTCATGTATGAGTCAAATCTTGAGTCATCTAACTAGCATATCATTACAGGTTGAAGATATGAAAAAAGATAAGGGAAAAGATAAGAGAGAAGACATCTGGTGCAGTAGATGCAAATCAGAAGCCTATGACAAAGAGAACTGTCCCCTAATTCATGAATACTTGGCTTCTGGAGCTCCGATCCCCTTGAAGCAAGTTACTCTACCTTGGTGCGAGGTATGTAGAAATAGACATCACCCTAGAGAATTCTATTACATACAAAAGTATTTTCAAACACCTACGAACCTCTACTGAACATTCTGTAAATCTATGGGTCATCATGAGAAGGACTGTAGAGCTTACGACCTCTTGCATGAATGATCAAGGGATATCTACAAAATTCAAGGCAAAGTACAACAAGAAGGGAACACTACATAGTATAATTCCCCTAGAAGAGGAAACTTCAACCCTTGTGGTGGATTTAGAGGAAGAGGAAGAGGAGAAGGCATGGGTCGAGGTTGCGGCAAGATCATTTTTTATAACTGCGCACAACCAGGTCATTTGGCAAGGGACTGTCAAAACCCTTGTACCACTTGCAGTTACTGCAAATCGTTTGAACATGTCATAGAAGATTACCCTACGTTGTTAGCCAGACTTCAGGAATGACGAGGAGGAAACCAACAAGTAAAACTAATCACAACAGAACCTCGCAGAGCATATCCCAGAGTCATTTTTATCACTATAGGAAGCGCTGCTACAGGAGAAGATAGGGTGACTCCAGGGAAGACTACAGAACAATCAGGAGTCAGAAAAGATGTGGAGAAGACACAAGAGTTTGATCCAAAGAGAGAGAAGCAGACATTTGAAGAGGCAAGAAAAGAGTTTGGAAGAGATCAAGGTTCTTCATAAAAGGCACAACTAGAAGTGAGATAATGTGGAATTCCCCTGGCCTTTAATCAGTCTTCTTAGCCTGAAGAAGGAAAAGAGGTAAGCAGACTCATGGAATTCTTATGCACTTGCATTAATTTGATAAAGGATGAGATTGTTGTACAAGAGATACAAAATTTGATCAGACAGTATGAGATAGGAAGGGTAGATCCTCTACTAAATAAAGTAGTACATCAAGTATCCAAAAAGAGAAGGACAAATAAGGAACTACACCTTAATGCTCAAATTGGAGATTATGATATAGATTATGTGGTCCCTAACTTAGGGTCAGAGGTCAACGTCATGATGAAGAAAACCTGGGCACTAATGGGAAAACGTAAGTTGATCTATTCCCCCATTAGCCTTAGGATGGCCAATAAACATGTTGTGAGCCCCTTCAAAAGACTGGAACATGTCCCTTTTGACATCGATGCAGTCAGAAAATTTGTGGACTTCGAGGTGATTGAGATAGTCGATGAGAGTTGTCCTTATCCTGTGTTGTTAGGAATTGATTGGGATTTCAACAATTCTACTGTTGTTGACTTGAAGAAAAGAAGAATGACTTTTGAAGGTGATGGCCTTAGAGTCATCGTACCTTTGGATCCTGATGAATGTACCAGATACAAAGAGCCCATCAGAGAAGAAGACCGTGCATATGAGTAGGAGAATATATACAAACTAACAACAAGACAACATGATTACATTAATCCTACAACAGATGGGAATTTAAGCTGGCGAAGTGAAAACACATGTTCATCAGACTCTAAAGAAGCAATGGAGAGCTGGCAGACTAAAATGTATGAAGTATCTACACGGAGATGTGCTAGACTGACTAGAGATGTTCGTTGGATCGGCACAACAGTAAGTAACTTACCCACATTTGATGGTTTGAATCACTTAGAAACTTTCTTACTAGAATTTGAAGAAACTGTACCAGTACAACATAGACTGTTGGCATTGGATGAGGCTTTGAAAGCTACTCCAACACGATGGTGGGGAACACATAAAAGGAACACCGAAAACTGGATACAATGTCGCACTTTGATGACAACGCAATTTTTAGAACAAGTCGAAGGATGAGAAGTTAGGTACACAGGTCAAAATTGTACGAAAGACCATGTGCGAGGTTGTGAGAAGGCCTGGAAATGCATTCCTCAAGAGAAGTGGGTGCATAAATTCATCAATACTCTAGACACAATGCCTATCAACTGGTACCTTCAAGTGGAATTGTGCCTCACCACTGCAAATTGCCAAGGTATGACTCATAATTTTGTAGCTACATTTTTATTTGAAAGTCAACATCCTCTGGTAGATCAATATTTATAGGTTGTAAGACAGAGAGTCTTTGAGGAAGTATCTAGCCTCCCTGTGGACCAAGAAGAGGATGAATGGAATGAACCACTTCAGAAATTTCAAGGATGTTACAATATCAACGTCGATGAAGATGATGATCCTAGGAATTTGAACATCGCAGAAACAGAAGGACAGAGAGATATAGAAGGACCAGGAGTTGAACTAACTTTTATTGAACATCCAATCAAAATCAAGAAAGTTAATATTGGAACAGAGAAAGAAACTAATCTTGCTAATGTTGGATATTGCTGGGATGATGCCACTGTTGATAAGATCATAGAGTTACTGCATAAATATCAGAACTTGTTTCCAACCAAGTTCATTGATATGAAGGGAATTAAAGGGCCCATGTGAGAGATGAATATCCCCTTGAAACCAGATGCAAGGCTAGTTAAACAAAGATCCTACAGATTGAACCCTAAATATAAGGAAAAAGTAAATATTGAATTAGAAAGAATGCTAGAAGCGGGAATCATAGAACCTGTTGAAGAATCATAGTGGAATATCCCTATGGTGGTTCAGGATAAGAAAACAGGAGAGATCAAAATCTGTGTAGATCTTAGGAAGCTGAATGATGCATGTCTACATCATCCATTCCCTACATTGTTTACTAACAAAGTGTTATATAACACAGGAGGACAGGAAGTCTACTCCTTCACCGATGGATTTTATGGATACCATCAGATCAAGATTGCCAAGGAAGATTGCCATAAGACCACATTTGCAACATAATGGGTATCCTACCAATACACAGTGATTCCTTTTGGATTGAAGAATGCACCAACCATGTTTTATAGGGTGGTGGTTGAAGCATTCAAGGAGTTTTTACATAAATTTCTGGAATCCTATTTTGATGATTGGACTATTTTTAGCTTATTGAAAAACCATATTGAATGCTTAAGACTAATGTTGGATAAGTGCAGACAATGTCAGATTTCCCTGAACCTGAATAAATGCATTTTTTTTTCACCCTTTGGAGTGTTTTTAGGCCATATCGTGTGTAAGCAGGGATTGCTGGTAGATCCATCTAAGATTTCCATTATTGTCGATTTACCCCCTCCTACTTCAATCAGACAGATGCACACTGTGCTGGGACATATTGGATACTAGAGGAAGTTCATTAAGGGATATGCATAGATTACAACACCTATGGAGAATATTTTGAAGAAATATTGTCAGTTTCAATGGACAAAAGAATGTTAGCAGAGCTTCGACACACTGAAACATAAAATGGTTACTGCGCCTATTCTGGTTTTCCCAGATTGGAGAAAGGAATTTCATGTGCATGTCGATGCATCTTATATTTCACTAGGAGCAGTGTTAGCGCAACCAGGAGCAGGAGATATTGACCACTCGTTATCCTTTGCTATCAAGAAGCTCTCAACAGCTGAGATAAATTACACCACCAATGAGAGAGAAGGTTTAGCCATGGTGTATGTGTTGCAGAAGTTTCATCACTACTTGTTAGGAAGACACTTTAAGATGTTCACTGATCACTCTGTGTTGAAATACCTAGTCAAAAAGCCAGTGTTGGGGGGAAGGATATGAATATGGCTTCTGTTATTTCAGGAATATGATTTTGAAATTGTGGTAAAGCCAGAAAGGATGAACAAAGGACCCAACCACTTGTCTAGGTTGGAACATGGAGAGGAACATACTAGTTTGGAGGATACACTGCCAAATGCACAATTGTTGGACATTATAAAGGTTGATGATCACTTCGTCGAGATAGTTCAATTCCTAGCAACAGGAACAACACCTCCCGAATACATAGTCATTCAGAAGAAACAACTGGTAGTGCGCGCTGCAGATTTTTCGCTTATAGCTGGACAACTATATAAGATGGGACCTGATGAGATTATGCAAATATGTGTTATGGAGGCAGAACGACCATTGATTTTAGTAGAAGCTCATGAAGGCATTGTAGGAGGACACTACGCAGGAAAAGAGACAACGCAAAAGGTTCTTAGAGTTGGCCTCTGGTGGCCCACTTTACACAGAGATGCTAAAGAATACTACAAAGCCTGTGATGTATGCCAAAGAGTTGGTAAACCTTCTAGAAGAGATGAAATGTCATTAGCACCCCAACTAACCTTACAAGCATTTGAGAAATGGTCCATTGAATTCGTGGGACATATAAACCCACCAGGGAAGCGCACAGGAGCCAGATACATCATCACTGTGACAAAGTATTTGACCAGATGGGCAGAAGAAAGAGAAGTTAAGGAATGTAGTGCAACTACAGTTGCACGTTTCATATTTGATGATATCATAACTATGTTTGGATGCCCAAAGATCCTCATGAGTGATCAAGGTACACATTTTATTAATAAAACTATTGAAGCCCTGACTCATGAATTTGAAGTTCACCATTAGAAGAGCACCCCATACCACCTGCAGGCGAATGGTACGGTTGAAGCCTTCAAAAAGATCTTGGAGACAACGTTGATGAAGCTTTGCAGTGTAAACAAATATGACTGGGATTTGAGAGTACCAACAATTTTATGGGCCTATAGAATCACTTGTAAGAAGCTGACAATGCAGACTCCTTTTAAGTTGGTTTATGGACTAGAAGAAGTTGTACCCATGGAATATTAAGTTCCTAGATTAAGAATTGCATCCTTTACAGATATGGATGACATTAGAGTTGTTCAAGAGAGTATTGCACAGTTGTTTGAACTAGAAGAAGACTGGTTTATTGCAGGATTCCATCAGCAGGTTCAGAAGGAATGAGAAAAGACTTACCATGACAGGCATATCAAGAAGAAATCATTTAAGCAAGGAGATTTGGTATTGGTATATGATAGCAAGTTCATGAAGCATCTAGGGAAGTTTAGAACACATTGGATTGGGCCATATGAGATTTACTATGTTACAGAAGGAGGAGTTGCGCAACTGAATAATTTTAATGGGGAGTGGAATGAAGGATTGGTGAATGGGAGCTAGTTGAAATTGTACTATGACAACTAGCTTCCTCGTAGCTCTCGATAAAAACATAAGGAACGGGGTCTAAGTACTAGGTGTAGTTGAGACTGGGTACTAGACACAAGAAATACAGTTTTCACATAGGGTGGAGGAATATAGTAGAAAAACACAGTCTGAGCTGCGCAGTCTGAAGTTGAGGTACAACAAAAGAGTCAGATCAGATTTCCTCAGGACGAGTCACAAGTGAGCGTTGGGGGACTCTTGGCCCTTGGTTATGGAAGAAAGTGAATATTACAGAAGAAAAGGTGAAATGTGAACTGCACGGAAGGAAGGTTGACTGAGATTAGGTCAAAGTGGTTAAAGAAGTAGAAAAGATGGAGCGAAGTCTGAGAGAGTAACTCGTTGGATGAGGAGATCAAGGAAGACAGATCAGGAAGGAAGGTGGATCATGGACAACTCATCAAGCGGAAAAATCCACCGGTAGATGCTTTGGAGAAGCTCGTGGGAAGGAATGAAAGACAGGTTGGAAAATCCCTGAAAACGTGGGTCAAGTTGACCTAGGGTTTTAGACACCTAGGGTTTTGGTATCTAGGGTTTTGACACCTAGGTTTCGGCCTAAGGCTGTTAGTGAGATATTGTAATGTATAAATAAAGGTCAAGAGGACATGTGATAGAGTAGAGACAGGGAGAGATTATGTATGAGGATTGATTGTTGTTGTTACTGAGAGGGAAGTTTGTGTTGTAAGATCTTCAGCTGGGTGCAAAGATCAACCCTACAACTAGGTGCGTAGGGGAAGGAGATAGAGAGAAGAGAGAAGGAGAGAATATTTGCAAGCTAAGAGCGTAGATAGAACTATAATATTTCACTTAATATTTTATAAAGCACAGTTATGTGGACGTAGCCCTAGGGAGAGGGTGAACCACGTACATCTTGTGTTGTGAGTGGTTGATGATGTGTTCTTTAATTTTGTTACTCTGATGATGCATTAGTATGTTAGATCTGATATATAACTCTGCGAAGTAGGTTTATGCTTGGAAAGAATAATATGTTCTCCGTGTGTGGTTGCCTTGATTCCACTTGCATTTCCTTTGGTTGTAGACACATGTATCCTACAACCCCCTATTGCTACTTCGGGTGAGACTGCATCTACTTCGCAGGTGTTGCCGAAAGGTCCAGTAGTTAGGGATTGTTGGTGCACTTTTAGAGTTGAACCCTAGGTCTTCCCCTGTGCCAAAAAAGGGGCACATCCATCGAACTCATCACCTTGCGGGAGCCCAATCATGTTGGTACAGAAGAAATATGGAACTTGGTGACTCTGCATTCATTACCGGGCTCTGAATAAAATCACAGTCAGAAACTGGTACCCAATTCCCTCAATCGACGACCTCCTTGGTCAACTCATGGGGGCCAAATAATTCAGTAAGATTGATCTGAAGTCTGGCTACCACCAAGTCACGATAGAACAAACAAATGTATTGAAGACCACCTTCAAGTCAAAGGAAGACCTTTTTGAATGGTTGGTCATGCCCTTTGGTTTGAAAAATTCTCTAGCCAATTTCATGAGGATGATGGACGATATTCTGCGACCATTCACCAATACGTTTTTAGTGGTGTATCTGGATGAAATTCTCATTTACATCAAGACTTGGGCCGAACACTTGCAGCATATTCAGCAGGTTCTGCACACCCTGTGGAAACACAAGTTATACGCCAACTTGGAAAAATTCTCCTTTGGTATGGACAGGGTCCATTACCTGGGCTACATCATTGATCAACATGCCGTACATGTGGATCCAACCAAGATCCAAGTCATCCATCACTGACCAGCCCCAACCAAACTCATTGATCTTTATAGATTCTTGGGCCTTACCAATTTCTACTGCAGGTTCATGTTGGGATTCTCCCATATTGCCTGGGCCCTCAACCGAATAACCAGGGGTGGTGGTAAGGAAAAAATTGTGTGGGGCCAGTCCCAACAACAAGCATTCGATGATTTGAATCATCTCTTGTGATCAGCCCCATTACTTTCATTACTAGACCTACAAAAGCCCTTTGAGATCGATAAATATGCTTCAGACTATGTTGTGGGCGTAGTTCTCACTCAGCATGGCTACCCCATGGCCTATCATAGTGAGCCACTATCAGATGTTGTCCATAAGTACCCTACTTACGACAAAGAAATATACTCCATTGTGCAAGCCTATCGCCAATGGAGACATTACATTCTTGGGAAGGAGACAATCATACAAAATGATCATAAGCCACTGCAATTCATGCAGACACAAGGAAAATTGCAAAATGACTACCATAAAAAGTGGTCCACATACTTGCAACAATTCCACCTCAACATCAAGTATAAAACAGGGAGCACCAAATGCATCATTGATTGCCTCAGTAGACCACCAGTCATGGCACTCACCACGGTGCTAGAATCTTATGGCCATGAGACCTCTGGATGGCCCCAACTCTATGAGATAGATCTGGACTTTTCCACCACCTACCAAATGTTGGGTGCAAACACAGTTGTTGATAATTTCCATCTCTAGGATGGGTTGTTGTGTCGTCTGGGCCATATCTATGTTCCATCAAGCGAGTGAATGAATTTTATCTGGGAAGCCCACTACATTCAGGTGGTAGGACACTTCGACATCGAAAAGACAGTGGTGATGCTACATAAACATTTCTACTGGCCGAAACTTCGACAGGAGGTCAACAAGTATATCAGGTCCTGAAATGCCTGCACTATTGCCAAATCGACCACTAAGAAATAGGGCCTGTACACCCCTTTTCCTACGACTAAAAGGACATGGGAATCCATCTCAATGGAATACATGTCAGGCCTCCCATCCACGAAGCGGGGAAATGATTGTGTTTTTGTGGTTGTTTATCGCTTTTCTAAGATGACGATTCTGGTTTTCTGCAAGAAGAGAATCATAGTAGAAGCCACTGCCAAGCTCTTCTTTGAACGAGTTTGGGTACATTTTGGAATCCCACAAACCATTGTCTTAGATCAGGACAATCTATTTCTCAACACATTCTGGTCGAGCCTCTGGTCACTGTTGGACACCAAGCTCACCAAATCCACGACCTTCCACCCCCAGACAGATGGACAAACCGAGGTCGTAAATTGAATGATTGTGCATATCCTTTCCATGTATAATTCCAAGCACCCTCGCACATGGGATAAGAGCCTTCCCTATGACCAACATAGCTACAACCGAGCCCTACATAGCTCAACCAACCACAACCCCTTGTAGGTGGGGTTGGGATTCCAACCATTGGGTCCCATAGATGTTGGACTTTTCCTTTCGGTCACCTCAACCAACTCATCTCCTACTCCAGCTAAAGCTGACAAAGCCACCTAGTTCATTGAGAGGATCCAACACATCCGCCAACAGGTTCAGGATATCCTACAGAAGTCCAATGACAAGTACAAGCAACTCCATGATCAACATCGGGTGCCACATAAGTTTCAAGTGGGCGACAAAGTTTGGCTGCACTTGCAGAAATAATGCCTTACAGGGCCCCATCAGAATCTTTTCCCACTTCGTTATGGGTCATACACCATCACCAAGGCCATGGGAAATAATTATTTTGAGGTCAACATTCCTCCTTTCCTTGGCCTGCACCCAGTGTTCAACGTGGATCTCCTTCTCCCTTTTTCCCACCATTATTGAACACCTCAGAAGTAGCATAATAGCTGACACAAATAGAGATCAACCTCGACTACATACAACAGGCATCCAATGATCAGATTGTGGACACACAGATCAAGGGAAGTTGACAACAAAGGATCCATCTTTATCGAGTCGTCAAAGCAGGGCAACTCCTGCACCAAGGAAAGTGGCTCACCCGGGGCCAAGTTCAACAGAACTTTCCTCATATGATGGGGGAACTCAACGCAATGGAGACCATTGCTTCCTAAGGAGGGAGGATTGATCCAGGTGGATATCAGTGGCCACCCACCTTTTACAACTGGCTCAAAATAAGTTTCTGACAATTTTGGTAACTTACTATTTTAGTAGTTTTTCAGGTCCTGAAACTTCCAGAGCCGTTTTGAGGCCCTAAACGACATTTTTTGGGAAAATGGTGAAAAACATAGAAATTTCTTCGATGTTTCCCCAAAAAAAATCTCCTCGATGATACCTTTCCAACTGGCTATCATGCGCCTAAAATAGAGATCTTATGCAAAAGTTACAACTCCGGGAAGTTGATGTACTAACTTACCCAAACGGGGCCCACATGACTTTTGGTGCTTCATCTCTTAGGGTTAGGTTTTTTGGATGTCTAGGGTTTTGGGCATTCCTTTTTATTGTAAAAATTCCTTCATAGCCTCATTTTAATGATATTCTTGTGAATGAGTGCAGTCATCACATCTCTTCTCAGAGATAAGCCACCACCATTCCAACAATCTTGTTTTCCGTTACATTTTACAGTTTCATCTTATTTCCTTATTGAATAGAAAACCGGTTTTACTATATATCTATTATTTTGTGTTAAGAATATGTAAATAATATATAGTCATTTCATTATGCTCATAAAATCCATGTCATAGGAAGAGAGGAAGTTAAAACAGGAAACAATCAATCACCTCCATACGAGAAGGAGGACAAGCAGAGAATTTAGATTGAATGCTAACACTGGGGATTTCAATATGGGAGACATTATATTGGACTTAGGCTCTAAGGTCAACGTTTTACGTAAGAATACATGGAAATGTATGGGAGAGACCACATTAGTCTACTCACCTATCCAATTGAAGCTAGCAAACCAACACAGAGTTTTTCCAATTGGAAGGCTAAAAGAGGTGACAATAGATATGGATGGAGTGCGCACTAAGGAATACTTTGAAGTGAAAGAAATAGTGGATGGCATAAAAACTTATCCATCATTTCACCATTAGACACTTCATAAGGACAAAGGTTCGTAGAACCAACTTGTATGGACTTAGAGGAATTAAACCAGTTATACAGAACAACCGCGCGTGAAGAAGATTATGTCCACCCAACCGCAGATAGAGTACTCAGGTGGAGGAGCATCACATTATGTGCTTCTGATTCATATACAGGGCTGGAAAATTGGCAACAAATATTACATGAAGTGTCCACAATAAGGTGCACAAGACTAGACCACGTAGTAGTATGGGTGGGTACAAAGATAAGAGAACCTCCTAGTTGTCATGGCATAAATGACTTAGAATAATTTCTAACAAGATACGAAGATGAAGTGTTAGATAACCAGAGCCTCTTATCCCTGGAAATTTCACTCAAGGAAACACCTAGAAGATGGTGGGGTGCACACAAAGAGGTAGTTAAGGATGGGTACCAATGTAAGCAACTATTGTGCATTATATTCGACGCAGAGCATGGAAACAATAAAATGCAGAGATATGATGGACATGGGACACCAACAAAAAATTTGTAGAAATGCAAGACACAATGGAGGATGATACAACCAGAGGAATGTACTCATCACTTCATCCATACATTGGAAGGAATTCTAGCAAACTAGTATGTAGACCAGGAACTGCGCAGAGGCACTGCAAAATGGACAACATTACAACAAAATTTTATACTAACCTTCTCATTTGAACATGAGAACCCCAACATGGATTCAATACTTAAGTGGATAAGAGGTGTGATATTTATTGATGAATCAGAGGTTGAAATCATGACATAGTATCAACAACAGAACAAACAGACAGTGAAATAACTATTGTCATGTTATTATGTGCAGGAAGAAGCACCATATGAAGATGACCCACATAACATTCAGATTATAGAAATTGAAGGAGAAAGAGAGGTGGAAGGCCCATCCCTGGAGTTATAAGTATTTGTTGTGCCAATCAAGGTGAAGAAATTCAACATTGGGACAATGAATAATCCCAAAATGTCCAACATTGGAGACTACTGGGATGAACAAACAATAGAATGTATAACAAAGTTACTGTGTGAATACAATGACCTATTCCCAACAACCTTTGCAGAGATGAAAGGAATAACATGAGAGGTAGGAGAGATGAAGATACCTCTCAAACTTGATGCTAGATCAGTCAAACATAGACCGTATAGACTAAATCCAATATATAATCAGAAAGTGAAAGCATAAATTGACAGAATGTTGGAAGATGGTATCATAGAACCAGTGGAGGAATCTAAATGGATAAGCCCTATGGTAGTTCAGGAGAAGAAAAAATGGGGGATAAGGATTTGTGTATTTCTCAAGAAACTGAATAATTCTTGCCTACATGACCCCATCCCTACACCTTTTACAGATGAAGTCCTAGAGAATGTGGGAGTTCAGGAAGCATATTCATTTGTAGAGGGATTTTTCAAATACCCTCTACAAATGAATAGGCAATAGAAGCGCCTAATACCACAAGTAACTTTGTAGGTATTTGAAAAATAGGAAACATAATTTGTGGGGAAAATCAATCCACCAACAAAAAGGTCAGGAGCAAGATATATAATTACTTTGACATAATACTTAACAAGATGGGAAGAAGCAGCACCAGTCAAAGACTGCAGTGAAGAGACAACAACACACTTCCTGTTTGAGCAAGTGATCAACAAATTTGGCTGTCCAAGGATTTTTATGAGTGACCAAGGTAATCACTTTATCAACAATACTATCAAGGCTATGACTGGGGAGTTTGAAGTCTATCATCATAAAAGTACACCATACCATCCTCAAGAAAATGGAACATTAGAATCCTTCAATAAGTTATTGGAGAATTCTCTGACAAATATCTGCAATGTTAACAGGGATGATTGAGACTTGAAAATACTAGTAGTACTATGGGCATACAAGACTACATGTAAGAAGCTAACATGATATACACCATTTAGATTGTTGTATGGGCAAGAAGCAATAGTACCATTAGAATGTTTTGTACCTAGTCTGCGCATAGCAACAATTACCAACATGATAGAAAGAGGCGCAATAAAGGAAAGACTGAATCAACTAATGGAGATGGAAGAGGATAGGATTTTGGCAGGATTTCATCAAGAAGTATATAAAGAAAGAGACAAATCTTGGCATGACATACATATCAAGAGGAATAGTTTCAAGGAGGGAGACCTAGTCTTGATCTATGACAATAAATTTTTTAAGTATTCGGGTAAATTCAGAATGCATTGGCTGGGGCCATATGAAGTGAAGACTGTCACAGATGGGGGATATGTATAGTTAAAATACTTGGGAGGAATGAAACTAAAAGGACTGATCAATGGGAGTCGACTTAAACTATACAAAGACATTCGACCTCCTATCACTTAAGAGTTACAACACAATACAAAGAACATGTACATAGTGTATTATAGGAGAAGCTAGGACAAAACAGTGGAAAACAAAAAGATATAAAAAGGAGAAAAAGAGGGAAAAATAAATACAAAAATACAAAATAGAGAAAATAAAAAAACAATGGGGAAAAGTATCGCACAGTGATTATTGTGATAGACATCATAAGACAGCGTGCAATGAAAAGTAAACTTGGTGCAAATGCATGCAAAAAGTAAAAGTGAACATAACTTGGTCTATAAAAGACAAAAAGCATAGAGTTATTCAACACTTAGCAAATTTTGAGATTAGAGTGAGAAAAAGAACCTATGCCCTAGTTTTCAATCGCTGAAGTAGCAAGTCGAGGTCACAATAGTTACAAAGGGTGACTCCACTAAAGTTTGGGTCGCCAGGCCAGTTTGTCACGGTCACCCAACAAGGCTAAAGGAGCAAAGAGAGGATGCAACAACTTGAGAATATAGTCTAGCTCGAGGACATGATCAATTAGTTCGATGAAGGTCGAGGAAGATCTCCCTACAACGTATCAAGGAGAGATAGGGTAGAGATTTGACGCCGAAAATGGGGGTTCAAACCTTAACCCCGAGATGCCAGCAAGATCAGATGACATAGTGTGACCATGACATTCCCAGGCACAAGAAAAAGTATTGGTCGAAGACATCACTGATCGTCCAGAGACAGTTGGGGAAGAATAGGGCACAAAAGAAGCAAAGGCAGGCACCTCTACTGCGGGGCAGAAACGAAAGACCCCTAATTGTTATCACATGGAATTGATTGGGTCAATTCGGCCTTTAGGTTCTTGATTTTTATCATTAGTGTTGTTTAATTTTTAATTTTGTCATCTTCCTTATATTCATTTTAGGTTTTAGCACAAATAAAATTAGTGTTGATGTTGGCCCATTACCCTTGGGTTATATCTTTATCTTTATGATAATATTAGACAATCCATTATCCTTATGCCTCCATCCCCATACTAACATGTCACCACTTCCACGATGTACTAAAACCTCTCCACTTTGTCCCTTTACCCGTTAGAAGGTCAAATCAAGTTCTTTTTGTACGTTGTCATCTCATCAGATAGTTCACAACGCATCTCAAGTACACTTTTCTTTCATCATCATAATTGCACTCATAATTCCTTGTCAGCCGATCTCCTTGTTTTAAACACTCATGTTTTGTTAAGACCTAATATTGGCTCATTACCCCTTAATTGGGGCATATTATATTAGTAATTTTATTTTATTTATGCCGGCTTTAAGCCATTTTTTGTAATTATACCTCCTAGTATCCTATATATACCAAGGAGACATTTTCATTTTGAATCATCTTGTACTTGAACATTTAAGTGGGGTAAGAGGAGATTGCCCCCTCGAAGAGGCTTATTATCTAAAATTATCTCTTTTTCAAGGCGTTGAGTATTTTTTCTGAGGTTTTTCTATGCTATATTGATATTTGGTTCTTGACATATGGTATAAGAGCTCAAGGATTTGGGGTTTTGCAGCTACATCTGAGACACCTTGGAATTTTAACTATAATTTGTTTTCTACAATGTTTCAGAAGGAACGACTTGGAGGATATTTAGTAGACAGATCAATGTATGTTGGGTTCAAATTTCAGCTCCCAAGGCCTTATACTTTCGGAGATACAGTCTGTACAGGATAGGTTCTGGAATCATCCTGAACTGAGTCATTGCGGAATTTTCGCTATAAAATATTTTCTGTAACGTTTCAGACCTTGAAATATGGAGGCTATTCACAAAAATTAGTAAGGTATCTGTGCTAAAAATTTGATCTTCTGGGTCATCTTAAATTTGTAGATACACCTTGTGTAAGATAGGGTATCTGACTAGTCCTATTGACTAGTCTCAAGAAGTTGTTCCAGGTAAAACAATCATAACTTCTTCCTAGAGTATACAAATTGAGTGGTATAGGTTTCATTGGATCGTGGACATTCTTTAGTATTTATGGTATGAGTTTCAGAATTGTATATTAAATATTTTGTGCGTGGCACACTATACAAGTGAGATCTCTTGGAAAGGCAAAAAATCAACGAGTTGTGGGGAGGTTATCGTAAATTCCACTTGGCACATCCAATTTTTATCAGACCTGTGGCATTGCAGAGAAGAAATATCAGAGAACTACATAAAACAAAGTTTCATACCCAAAAGGACCAAAACTTGGGAGATACAACAGAAGAAATATTGTCTGGCAAAACCACCTCAAAATAAAGGTTCAAAAGTGATACTTGGCCAACATTCCACACAAAAGGGAACTTCTACACCAAATAAGCCTCCAGAAAATCCTAATTGGACTCTCGATGAAGGTGAAGAAATGCATAGGGACATAAATGATTTACAAAAGAAGATAGTAACAAAAGATGAACTACATGAGATGGAAGCTAAGTTGGAGGCAAAGATGGATGGTTTAAAAGAGGAGATCATGGAAGTATTGAAAAATTTCGTAACAGAGAAGACACCTGAAAGCAAAAATGCATCACATGAAATTCATGATGAGGACACAAGGAAGTTGAATCAAGAATGGAGAAGCTCCAACTTTGGGTTGAATACCAACCACGTTCCTAAGATCGATATGAGGAAGTTTGATGTCAAGGACCCAATCACATGGATGGCCTTAAAACTAATGTTCAAAGGTTTGTAGAAGAATGTTTGGTTTGCTAACAAAATAAGGTGTAAACAATTAAGGCCCCAGGTCTTTTACAACCATTATCCATCCCATGTCAGCGCTGGGGAGAGGTTTCCATGGATTTCATCACAGGTGCTGTGAGTGGGAAATCCCTCTACGGACTAGCACTTAGGGTTTTATCATGCATGCATAAAAGACCTAAAGATTCCTACTTTATACTGTCGTCCCGGACCTAATCCCCATTATTCTTAAGAAAATATGTAGTTAAGAAGATCAAGTGAGCATACCTTATTTCAGGCGTTTGATATCGATCCTTCTTCATGCTTGATTTCTCTTTGACTGCAACTCTCCTCCCAAGTTTGACCTGCATTCACACAAGATAAACAAAGAAATCCACATGTATTTGATCTACAGATTAATGGGTTAGATATTTAATCAACATGTATGCAATAAACCATGAAAACCTCATATGGTGGGATGAGAAAAGTACTTCTTTATTATTAACTTCAACAAATCGATTTATAATGATGAAGTTGACCATTACTCCACGAACCTGGTCCTGGGATCCTCTTCAATTGTCCTCCAACTCCTTTGCTCTATATTTCTCTTTGCACAAATATGGCTAAAGGTTGGGACAAATGGAATGCGTAATCGGGTATAGTTTCTTTACTATGATTCTCCTCTTCTAAATGGGACCCCTAACCCTTCTTTTATAGGCTAGAAGAAGCTAGGTATTTGGTCGAACTTCTGGCCATGCATGGTCGAAAGGTTTAGTTAAATCACCCAAAGCCGTGTGTTCCATCAACAACTTTCCTTTTTTCATTCTTTTTTAGGTACACACAGGTTGTCTTGGGTCAACTAACGTATACATGCGTGCAGTAATCTAGCAGGGCACGTGGGCCTTTATAAAAGGGGTTTTTAAGAAGAGTTGTTCAATAATGTTTTGGCAAAGAAGGAATCTGAGATGGCCTGATGCTAGGTAAGCATGTATGGTACAAATTAGGGCTATAACAGATTCCCCCTAATGTGTGAGGTTAGAAGATCATCTGATGGCCGAAATACATTAACAATATTCACCGATGTACTAAACAAGTGATCCAAGGGACCAGAAATCGGGAGGTGCCATCTGCAAAATAATAACTATCTCACCGAGGCGGGCATACCCATGCTCGAGATAAAATAGAATCATGGATACCAATCAAATACACTGTAGATTTATGTCATATAACTATATAAAGTGTAGCCGTGAACACTACACAGTGGAGCTACATCTCGAAATCAAAAAGATATACGTGTAGAGTATCCATCTTCTTAGAAGTTGATGAGGCCTAATGGCTGGAGATGAGGTCTTCAAAGCTCGAGCAACAACTTAAAAATATTCAAAACTCGGGTAGGAGTGGAATATGAGTGTAC